>JAJHPC010000001.1:3055476-3142976 GCA_024447665.1 Juncus inflexus | reverse complement strand
AATAAATTTCGAAATGATGTATTCAACACATCAAGTTTTTTAAAGAAATTTTGAGTTTCGGCACCGTATAAAATAAAATTTCTTCAGGGGCGCGCCCCGAACCCCGCACTCACGCATAGATTAATCGTAGACCCCAAATTTCATATTCGTAACGCCTTATACATATTTCGTAAAATGGTTTAAAGTACAACATAATGCATATAACATGGCCTATTAGATATGTGTTGAATGATTGTGATTTGTGTGTGATGATGTGATGTGTGTAATATATGTATGTATGTAAAAACGGGCATGGTTCCGTTCTTGGATGTGATGTAATTTATTTTGATGGTTAATTGTGATGGGCATGGTTCCGTTCATTTTATATATATATATATATATATATATATATATATATATATATATATATATATATATATATATATATATATATATATATATATATATATATATATATATATATATATATATATATATACATATACATATATGTATATATATATATATATATATATATATATATATATATATATATATATATATATATATACATATACATATGTATATTCGACCTTCAATTCAACGGCTTCTATTATGGTTACGGGTTTAACACATAAATCTACTCTAACCATATCTATAATTAGCCCCATTGTGGTCTTTTCGACGTGTTTGATTAATGCATATGTGTGGCTGTCTAAATGTTTTAATCTTCCATAAATTAATTTTTATATTATTCGAAGCGTGTAACCTCTAGCTACATTCTCTACTACCTTCATCTTTAAGCTTGCAGACCATAAGATATCTCGTTTTATTTGAATTTTTTACTACTATTTCTTTGTGGTGCTTGACACTATATGCTTTTATGCCCGATTGTAGCTCTGATTTCGTTTCAAATGTACGTCTCTTAGACAAAATTTCGTCATCATTTTCATTCACATTCATACCTGATAGGACATCATTTCTTGCATATTTCCACATTGAGCTCTCTTCGAATTTTGTCGCCGGTGCATTGCCGAAAGTCTCCCCACACTAACCATCTCACCCTCTTCCATATATATAAATTGTGTCTGATGGTTCACTATCTCCCTTGCTTCTTCACCATCTCCATAAATTTCTTCCTCGTCCTCTGACCCCATTTCTTGTTCTTCATCTAATTCATTTTCATCATCATCTATTTTCGGAACTACAGTATTTCTCACATGTGCCATATCAAAGGTTGCACACTGGACTTCATCCCCATTTTCATTATTTATTTCATTCTGTACGAGTTCTAATATCTCATTCTCGTATGCATCTGCAATTACATTTGATCTGCTACTAGTTCCTATCTGAGATTATTTACTTTCGACGCGATAAACATATATTTCTAATTCCTCAAACTCAACATTTATGAAGCGCTCCGCAAAATTAACCAATTATTCATCGTTCATTATTTTTATTGACCTATAATTCCAAACGCCTTTCTTAAGGGAAGGAAGCCGACCTCGGATTAAAAGAATATCACTATACGACTAACTGAGATTCTTACAAATTTCGTCACACTGTTTGACATAATCTCTATTCCCGGTTGTATTTTCTGGAATATAAGCCGGTTCATCCGGATCGTAACAGCATCCATTCGTATATTCGATAATAACAACACCATCATAATGTACAAGAATTGGAGAGTTTTGTGTCATTTTCTTCTTCCTAATTGTAATAATATTTCAATAAATCTATAATAAAATAAACTATTTATTTAATTTTTCAAATAAATCTATAGTAGAATACATATTTTCACCTTCTTTTTCTTCAACTTGCTTCCTTTTTTCCTTAATTTATCTCTATTTTATCTATTTATTTGGCTGAAAATCACCTCAAAATCGCCTCCAATCATTTTTTTTGGGCGCCGTTTAGGTTAGAATGAGGGAGAGAGAGAGAATGGAGGTTTTATAGAAGGGTCCAATAATTGAACTAGTTCAGCCATAACTAATGGTGAAACTAGTAGAAGTTCCGCATAGGCTATGTTGGAACTATGTCTACGAGCTTTTTTCAAAACTTTGCCATTGGTTTCGCTAGAGATAGTGGCGGAACTATTATAAGTCATAATTTTCTTGTTAATTGGCCATTCAAATATATAGTTGAGCTTAAAAATTAATTTTTAAGTAGTTCCGTCAGAACCACTGGCGGAACTCATTTTCTCACTAATTAATAGAGTTTAGGGTTGCCATAGGACAAGGATTATCAAAAATGAAATAATGGGGAGTTCCGCTTTGGGTCCTGGCGGAATTAGTTCAGTTTTGCCAATAATGATGACGAAAGTGCTAGATAAATAATTATTTTCGAAACAATATCATTTGTTGAATTATTTTTCAAAACGGTACTACTTCAAAAAAAAAAAAGTCCTAGCTCGAGGAGAAAATGAAGAAGAGTGAGAATGAGTGGAGTTCACGCTGGCACATCTAGGCTGTGAATGAAGGAGAACTGATCAACGTTGTCTTTTTTTGTTCTTCTTTTGTTTGTATTCTTTCCTTGGGCTGATCCCCCTTTTGTTCTTTCGTCGGCCTGTTGGTTTTTTTATTTATCTATTCTTGTATTGGGCCGGGTATTGTGGGTCATTGGTTTTTTTCTCTTTTGTAAATTCTAAAAAGAAAAAACCCCCTAAAATCCTTATTAACTTAATATATTATTTTGGGAGAGGGATGTAAAAGCTCTCCCCAAATTTCTCAAAAAAATAAATAAATAATAATTAGAGCTCTATTTAGAGATGCTTTCCTAGGAAGCGGATTCGGTGTTTCGTGGAAAATTCCGAACTTCGTGTTCTGCAAAAAAAAAAAAATGGAAGAAAATATTTTCAAATAAAGAAAGTCAATTATATGATAGATTTGAGTCAAATCAATTTTCTTTTATGTAAAAAATTGTGTTCTTTTGTTGTGAAAAACACGAAGTTCGGTGTTTCACGCGAAGCACCTAATCGGCTAATGCTTTCCTAAACTAGCTATTTGCCAGGGGCCCAAGAGTGCTAAGATTAACCAAATACACAAACCGCAATCCAGTCATTTCAGAATATGATGAAGTATACATTAAAACTTCGAACATACAAAGATTGCCAAATTCATATTCATATATATATTTGAATATGAAAACTAACGGTATTACTTTCTAACTAATGAGCAAATAACTTATAACGTAGTCGGTAGAACCTATTGCATGTAGACAAAGAGGTCAGGGGTTCAAATCTCGGCAAATACAATATTATTTAGCATATATTTTATAAAGTCTTTCAGTCCATCAAACATTGGTCGAATCTAAAACAACTTCTAACTAATGGAAGAAGCTTTAAAGGTTTTTTTTTTTACAACAATGTAGGTTTTTTTCAATTTCCTATTGTGCAAGGATTTTTTGCAATTTAGGCATAATATAAGGGATTTTGTTTTGTAAAATTTCCTGAAATAAATTAGTTATCAGCTTAAAAGAACTCAGTTATTTTATTTTCAGAAAAGTAAATAATGTTTTGTTTATCACAAGGAAAGTAGCACACTATACTGGCCACCAGAGGAGAAAAAAATATTAGGGGGGTTGTGAAATATGTCGGTTTCTCCATAAATAAAAAAATATCATTAATTCCACTGTGTCGTTTGTCAGGACGGTCAAGGTGTATGCTTTCTTAATTAATAGTAAATTAATGAGTATGGCGCAGATCTTAATG
The DNA here is from genome assembly GCA_024447665.1 of Juncus inflexus. NCBI lineage: Eukaryota > Viridiplantae > Streptophyta > Magnoliopsida > Poales > Juncaceae > Juncus > Juncus inflexus. The sequence goes on along the minus strand of JAJHPC010000001.1, from coordinate 3,139,288 downwards.
ATTTCTATATATAAACTAGTTTCGGAGATATGGTGTCTCGAATTAATGGGAATATTTTATGACATCATATCTTTTCAGAATTGAGACAAATTTTGGCAAAGAAAATAATTTGGATTCACCAAAAATGGATTGTAAGCATACCTAATTCATCCGTGACAACAACGAAAAAAACAATTGGAAGTAGGACTCTAGCCTACTCCTCTACATTAAAAAAACAACGAAAAATAAGATAGAACACTTGACTAGAAACACCCCAGAGGTTAATAACCAAATAAGAACAAAGAAAACACCACCAAAAACCCAATTTGGCCAAAAGTGCTCCGAATCTCAGCTGCACCCGACTTGACAAGCCGTGTATTCTTCTTGTGAAGCACTTCCGTTCCTGTATCACCGATCTTAATATCAGCTCCAACTTTGTACGTGTGGGTCCCACTCTTCCACACATACTTAAACCTCAATGTCGTAGCCACATCCATTCTTAACACTGTAAACCCATTGGTAATAATTTCATGAATTGCCTTGTTCGTATCAAACTCGGCAATATCGACTGTTCCACCCATTTGTTTCTCCCTATTATGGCCGTGATGGTAACTGGGTATAGTAAAATTTCCGATGGAATGGAGCTCATCAATAGGGTAGTCGTAAAATGTTACAATTATAGGATCAAATAATAGACCCTGAAAGGGATTTCGGTTTTCGATATCGATGCTGAAGGTAAGTGTGGTGGTAGTAGAGTTCACGTATCTGTCTAGGGCGGGGATGTAAATACTTTCCAGTGAACTATGTGGTGGTATGCGAATAAAATTCTCTATAACTATGATAATAAGTAATAATGGGGAACAGACAGCAATTGTAACAAGACTGTGTGCAATTACATAAGCTGGACCTTTCACTAACAAGTCCAATCCATCACCCATTGTGTTAAACTGAACTCCCGAGTGATCCTGTAAAGAATAAGCTATGTTCAATTGCCTGTAACTCAAATTAGATCGAAATTAGTCTAGTTTTGTTATATGAGGAATATAATACTTATAGAACTCAAAGCTTGAAGTTACAAAGAAGAATATAACTCAAAAGTTGTAAAAGTAAGATTGTGTTTTGGCATTCACGAACTGATTTTGAAAATACAATCTAAGTAGCCTAAATAAGAAGTAAGTAAAGAAGAAGAAAAATATAAGAATGAAATTTGAATTTCTACCTTCTGTCTTTGGATAGGTCTTGAACTGGATCTGAGAGAGATGTGCATTTATGATGGCATGAGAAATGGAGTTCTATTTATTGTTGCCGTCACAGTTGGATTGTAGATTCCAAGCAATTTCAAATAAAGTCGCCAGGTCCGAATAAATAGTTAAAAGGAAGGTCTAATTTCTTTCTTGAGTTCTTAGTGTGTGGGGAGAGATGATAAATAAAATTTAATTTTTCATACGCATATTGGAGAAAGTTGAGGTGCTGTGTAAACACATAATATAAGACTTGAGCAAATGCATCCTCTAGTCAAAACGACAACTTTGGATTTGAAGTAATTAAAACACCAAGTGGCCACCAATAAATTAAGCATAAAAAAATGAATAATATGGTGTGCCCTTACTGTTCCCAGCTCATGCAGAGTGAACTTGCGTGAGCTAGTAAGAAATTTATCTAGCTATCTCAATATTTTCTCTTTCCATTCTCAAGTGTAAATGGTTAACAAATTAACTTTCTTATGTGCTCGCAAATATTATTCTGATGATTACAGTTACAATGAACAAAATTATCCAAATTAAAACAGTGTACAACATTACTCAAAAATTAAAAACAATAAAATAATTAAAAGTTTAATCAAGTAGCTGAGTAGGCAATAGAAGAAAATTTCAGAATTAAAACTAAAAATTAATACAACCACAAAAGTTTAAATTCAAATTATTTGCATACATGATATATATAATTTCACATCGGATATCAGTCGGATACGGTTGTGGTGATTCCCCATGATTATTTTTCATTACCATAACAATATCCGTATCCAACACTGGATTTTTTCAATCCCCGTAATTGTCCCTGCAGGAACAACTAATTGGATATTTTCTATGTTGTTTGGGTCATGTATAGAGGCAAAAACAGTTCGGATACGATTCAGATCGGGTTCATATCACATCTGTATCCGTATTATTTTTTCGGATCCGTATATGAATACAGATTCAGTTTGGATATTATCGGATACGAATATGAATCCATATATTTATCGTATATCCAAATACAAATGGACTGCTTCTTCTTTCAATTATATATTGAGACAAATCAAAGGTTTGCATCAATTTTTTTGAATAAAAAGAGGTGCTCAGAGGAACAGGAAAAATTGAAAAAGTGCAAGAAAATGGTAGAGTTTCTAGATAAAGCAGAAGAAGGCAGAAGTTTATCGGTCCTTGAACAGAAATTGAGAGTTGCTTGCATGGTTGCTATCTATTACTAGGTAAATTTTCAAGAACAAAAATAGAAATATCACAATGTAGGTGACTTAAGGCGATGAATACACGCATTATTTTCATTTAATCACCTCAAACAAGCATCACAAAAACCATATTCACGAGATCATCGTGGAGGATTAATGAATCTCTGACGAGAGTGGAATTAATCTGACTTTCCTCGATCACTTCAAAAAATTTACTGGTTCGGAAAATAATAATTCTTTTCAATTTAATTTTAACGAATTATTTCCTAGTGTGCATGAACTTGAATCCTTGTGCCATGAGTTGACTGAAGAAGAAATATGTCAGGTGGTCATTTCGCTTCCCAGTTAGAGGGCGAGAGGGTCAGATGGGCTTCCAGGAAAATTTTGGGCCAATTGTTGGAACTCGATTAAAGAGAATTTAATGAGATTTGTTCGGGATTTCTATCATTGAAAAGCTGATCAACGAAATATTAATCAGATCGACATTATACTATTACCTAAAGAGGAAAACCCAATCGGGCCGAGCGATTATAGGCCGATCAGCACAATAAACGGCCCAATAAAGATTATCTCGAAGGTTTTGACCAACCGGTTGGCTCCTAAGATGAAGGATCTCGTCTCCGTGTTTCAGTCAAGCTTCATTAGATCTTAGATCAATCGCAGACTCATTTGCTGCTGTTCGAAAAGTTCTTCACCACCTATCTTCCTCTTCCTCCCCTTCTTTCCTTTTAAAAGTTGATTTCTCTAAGGCGTTCGAAACATTGAGTAGGAAATTCGTGCTTAAGATGCTGAAATCTCAAGACTTTCCCCAACAATGTGGATAAATTTTTTATTCATAAGCCCGAAATCAGCGGTGATGATTAACGGGAAGAAATCTCGGTCGTTTAATCACAAGAGAGGCGTGAGGCAAGGTGATCCGTTATCATCACTTCTCTTTGTTTTGGCTTTGGATGCTCTGCAGAGAATGATGAACAATGTGTTTTCTTTCGGGCATAATTTTTTTTTTGCATCCAACGCATTGACTTTTCAATATGTAGACGATACGAATTTCTTGCTGAGGTTCGATGGATCAGGGATAATACTCAATTTTCTTGTTCAAGCTTTCTCCATTATTACAGGCCTCCGTATAAATTGGGGCAAAAGTGAAATTGCTCCAATAAACCTCTCGGCTGAAGATCAATCCAACCTTATTGCTTCCTTTAATTGTAACCTATCAGATTTTCCGGTTCACTACTTTGGTATGCCCCTAACGCTCAAGAAACCCCCTAAATCTTGCTACATGCCTCTGATAGAGAAAATTAATAAGCGTTCAGCTGGATGAAAAACTGTATTATGTTATTCTCAGTTTGATGATATTTACTATTCTGAGTTACTAATGTAATTTTGAGAAGGATTTTTAAGCTCAGATGAATTCACGCTCAAGAAATCGGAAATGAAGATTTGATCATTATGGACGTTTTTTCCAATCTCAGAAAGACAAGAAGACGCCACGCATCCTCTCAAGTTATCAAGTTTTGAAGCTCTTCAATATTCTTCTCGTGTTAAAGTGTGTTTTGTGTGATATTATTTTATTCTAAACATAGTCTATTCTTGCAAAATGGGGATTCGGTTGCCAACGAAATAATCCCTGTTTATTCCATTGCGAATGGAATAGACAGTTTTTATTCCGTCTAGAACATACTCTCTCTGTTGTTGACTCTCTCTGTTGTTTTGGATGAAAAATTAGTGCATTTCGTTCTCAACGAAATCATTCCTTCCCGAATGAAATGTACGGATTTCTAGCCGTTTGAAAATTAATTTGGTTAAATTTCCTTCCTTTTTGATATTCCGTTGCCAATAGAATATATTCCATTACCAACGGAATAGACAGTTTTCCTTATTTATGGGCTGCTCCTTCCCTCGTTAAAAGGGTAGCCCCAATCCTAATATAATAACCAGATTTTCATATGAAAAAGCAAGAATTCTCTCTCTATAGTATTGAATAATATTCACTCAGTAATCTTTGTGATATTATAGATAGTAAGCGATTTGTGACTTGTGTTGTTGTTATTGTGAGATTGAAAAAAATCGTTGTAAGTTTTGTGTCATTGCTTCGCTCCGAGTTGTTGTAAAGCGAACAGTGAATCGTGGTCTGGAAAAAGAAAATACTATTTGGATTATGCAATCAAGGAGCCGAAAGACATACTCGGAGAGTTGGCGTTCGAGAACGCGGTAAGGACTGCTAGTGAGAACGGGTGATTACAGCTAAAACAATCACTTAGCCAAACTTCGTCAATAATTCTTGGTGTTTGGTATCTCTTTACTTTCTGTTTTTTATCGTATTTCAATCATCTATTTGTTTATTAATACGATCATCCGTCTAAAAGTCTAATAACCTAAAAGTCAATAAAACCTACAAATCATATTCACACTTCCGCACGAAATTAGTCCTTAAACCTCTCTTTAGGACGCAATCGAACAATAATTGGTACCAGAGCATGAATACCGACCGTTTCAAATTCCAATTTGAAATAACGTGCATTTTTTTATCCATGACGATGCTACCTACGAATCGATAACACGTCTTCTATCCGGAGAAACTTGACGGTAAAAATTAGAATCTTTGGAAGAGATGCATGGTGAACATATTCGAGCTGCATGATTTTTGTCAGTTAGTTGAAAATGTTTTTACCATAGAATTTGTAAAAGACAATATCACAATTCATACAAACTTGACTAAAACCAATATAACACTTGACATAATGGCACATAATTTAATATCACAAATATGGTAAACAATTTATCGATTATAAGAGATGGTTGTATTAATTCCCATCAAATGTGGTGAGCCCTCCTAAATCGATTTGAGGGAAATAGTCAAATGAAGAGGACCAAATTAATGGACTTAAACAACAATTTGACTCTTTTCGGATGATCGAATGTAAATCCGTCGAGGATATGTACACTCATATGTCGCATATCCGAAACGGATTCACCATTTTAGGAGAGACCCTAACAAATTCTCTAATTGTAGGAAAATTAATCACGACAATACCACAAAGCTGGGAGGCGCTTTGAGTTTCATTGGAGATGATGATGGCGACGCAAGAGATCGGGCCAGAAGACCTAATTAGTACTTCCGGAACTACGAAGCCCAACTCAAGCAAACAGATTCTCAACTGACTACCGTAACCATGCAGGCAAATGACACACACAATGACGAGATGGAGTTTCTAGTGAAACGATTCAGAGATTTACGAACATGTGAGAAACGGTTTAAAGACAACCATCAACGCAACAACAAGAAGTCCTATTATTTCGAGCATAACAAGATGGTGCATACGATGGACAATTGTTGCATACTTCATCCCGAACTTGCACCTTGGAACAAGAAAGAAGACAAGCAACGAGATGAACGATATGATGATAGATGTGAGAAAAGACACGAGAAAAGACGAGATGACAAGGAAAATGACAAGAAGAATAAGTCAAGGAGATACTCGAGCGACTCCTCCAACTCCGCCGAACAAGCTTTCATGGCTCTCGACAATGTGGATGAAGTGTGTAAATGGGTTATTCAAGTGATTCTCCGCAAACAAGGACGGGTTCCACCTTCTCCACCTCCGGCGATATCCTCATTCTACGATATATAATCTTCAGGTTTATTCGGTGACACGAGTCACGAGGTATCTCGATACACTACTCCTGATTATGTTTTAGAAGAAATAAAAGTCCAAGTTCAAGCAATTTAAACAATAATATTAAACTTGGAGCAAGGGATAAAATAGTACAAGTGTTGGATAGTGTTCGGTAATCTCTTGTCAGTACTCAACATATGCTAATTAATTCTGAAGCCTCCGTAAGGTCATACAAGGCCCAAATAAAAGAATTTAAAAAACTAAATTTAATTAATAACAATAATTGTGAATATGAAAAATTAAAAACTGAAATAAATCATTTAAAATTTGAACTTGTAAGTCCAAAAAATGAAAAAAAAATCCCTCAAGTCTGCTTCTGCCAGCAGTGTCACAAATACATTTGATTTAGACAACATATTAATAACGCAAAAATCACATGACAAATCCGGTTTAGGGTTTAAGAAGGAAATTGGTACTAAACCCACTTCTTCAAGACCTAAAGATCAAAAATAAAAAAAGGAAGCTCAATCAACCGTGAGTAGTTGAGGAAGTGCATTTATGTACAAAGACCACTCTAAGGATAAAAGTCCTAAAAAACAGTTTGTTTAACTATTTTCATGATTCGCAATAAAGTCATGAAAATAACCTCGGTGTGACAACCGAATGACGTTATAAAAAAGATCCAAATGGCTATTTTTACGAAATAGTTGATACACATGTCCCAAGAAAGATTCAATTTAATGGATCGGAAAATCAAGCTCCCAAACATTTCCCTAAAACACATAAAAAACAAAACTTTTCAAAATCAAATATTCTTAGTGCGAAGTAGACTGATCCGAAGTTGAGGAAAGCTGAATTTTCATACTTTTATAATTCTCATTTCGTGAAGAGTACTGATAAGATCTCGAGCCCCACTTGTACGTTTTGCAACTACTGTTGCAAAATATGTCATATTTCCTTGGAATGTCCTTTGTACAAAACAAGTACTTCACAGAAATATATGTAGTTGCGGAAAGATAGAAGTGTTGAAAGCAACTCCTCATTAAATGAGGAGAAATCTAAGTAGATCTAGACGCTTCAATTTCCCCCAATTTAAATTAGCCATATTCTAAAGGGGAGTTGTGGCAATTTTTTTTTTCTTTTTCTTGACAGATCTAACTTGTGGCCGATAAAGTTTTTATTTTAGATACAGGAAAATTGAACTAGATGGGAACCAATTGAGAAATGTGCATAATCGATGGGATTTTTATCATCTTGCAATTAAATGACAAGTGGAGAATTGGTCAATTCGGTTCATTGGTTTGAAGTCAACAATATTTTCGTCAAGTCACTAGCATCTTCTCATATTATCCGACACTTGGCCGAGCTTATGTAATTCTTGTTAGAGCTTAACACATATATATTGGCCCAATTTTTGGAGTGCCCAGAAGCGCCCACCATACAGTTTTAGCTATACACATATATATTTGCACTTAAATATACTTTTTGTGTTTACAAATTTACCTTTTTGAAAATCTATCGTTTTGTAATTTCACTATACCTTTTGTGTTTATAAAAATACATTTTTGTAATTTTATCATATCTTTTGTAATCAAGGGCTTCAAAATGCTTGCACTCCATATCTGAACTCTTTTTTTATTATATACTATTCGGTGTTTTATGTCTTCTCGTTTCTCTTTTAGAAACTTTTGCTTTTGAAACATATATTTAAACCCTAAATCGTATTTCGAAGTTTTCTAGTTGCAATTTTTTTTGTAGAGTTTTCTGTAATGAGTTATTAATCTCTGGGGGAGCACATATATAGGGGGAGTTTCTTGTCTCCCGTCTTGTGTTCTTTTTTATTGTTTTTCAAAAATTGGATGAAGAAATAAAATTTGCCTATCTCTCGGAATAGTTTTGAAAATCATCAAAAGGAGGAGATTGTTGTTCTCTGTTTGATGATATTTAAAAATATTCCAAGCTACTAATATAATTTTGAGAATGATTTTTCAGCTCAGATGAACTCCCATTCAAGAAATCGGAAATGAAGATTTGTTCGTTATGGACGTTTTTCTCCCATTTCAGAAGGACAAGAAAACGCCACACATCCTCTCAAGTTATCAAGTTTTGGAGCTCAACAATGTTCTTCTCGTGCTAAATTGTGTTTTGAGATATATTATTTTATTCTAAAGATAGTCTATTCTTGCAAAAATTGGGATTTGATTGCCAACGGAATAATCCCAGTTTATTCTGTTATAATCGGAATAGATAGTTTTTATTCCGTTCAGAACATACTCTCTCTGTTGTTTTGGATGAAAAATTAGTGCACTCCGTTCTCAATGGAATCATTATGACCAGAACGAAATGTACAGATTTCTAGCCGTTTGAGCATTAATTTGATTAAATTTCCTTTCTTTTTGATATTCCGTTGCCAACGGAATAGTCAATTTTCCTTATTTGTGGGTTGTTCCTTCCCTCTTTAAATGGGTAGCCCAAATCTGAATTTAATAACCAAATTTTGATAAGGAAAAGTAAGAATTCTCTCTCTCTAGTATTGAATAATATTCACTCAATAATCTGTGTGAGATTATGGAAACATTAGTGAGTGATTGATGTTGTTATTGTGAGATTGAAAGAAATCGTTGTAAGTTTTGTTTCATCACTTCGCTCGGAGTTGTTGTAAAGCGAACGGTGAATCGTGGCCTTGTAAAAGAAAATACTATTTGGATTAGTACAATCAAGGAGCCGAAAGGCATATCCGGAGAGTAGGCGTTTGCGAACGCGGTAAGGACCGCTAGTGAAAACGGGTGGTTACAGCTAAAGCTACCACTTAGCTGAACTTTGTCAACAATTTTTGGTGTTTGGCATCTCTTTACTTTTTATTATTTATCGTATTTCAATTATTTATTTATTTATTAATACGACAATCTGTCTAAAAGTTTAATAACCTAAAAGTTGATAAAATCTAAAAATCTTATTCATACTTCCGCACGAAATTAGACCTTTACCCCCTTTAGACCGCATCGAGCAACATATTCCTCTCCAAGGTAGGTAGAATTACTTTGGTAAAGTCTATCTTGTCGGCTCTTCCTACGTATTTCATGCAATACTTTAAACTTCCTAGTTGGGTAATATATGAGCTAGGCATTCTGTTTGGAAGGGCAATAATGCCACTAGTATGCGGCCAAAAATTGAGAGTTGTTGACAACGTCAAAGAGCAACGGGGAATTAAGAATTAAAGATCTTAAATTGCATAATATATGTTTGTTATTGAAGTGGTGATGAAAAATTTACCTTTCCAGTGACTCAATTTGGACAATGGTCACAAGGGATAAATACGGCCCGTCGGTCTTTCCCGTGACTCATTTGAACCGGCAAACTACCTCGTTCTTTTGGAAAGATCTAATAAGCATTTTGAACCTATTTTCCAGCTACTACACTCTTTGGTGGGCAATGGATCTTCAACTAGTTTTTTATATCAGTCAAGGGCCGGTACTTAGAGGTGGCAAATGAGTGGGTCGGGTCACTTCGGGTTCGGTTACTTGGGTCTCGGGTTTCGGGTAGTTCGTGTCTCGGGTCATTCGGGTCTCGGGTCGTTCGGGTTTAGGTCAGGTCGGGTTTCGGGTCGTTGACTTACCAATATTTTCGGGTCGGGTGAGGTTTGAGTTCGGATGGGTCCGGTCGGGTTTTCGGATCGGTCAGATTTTGTCAGCTATAGTTACATAATGTGTTTAACTTATGATGAGAAATTTTTGTTTGATTAAATATCTATTTTTTTTTCAATTTTGTGCAACTAAAGAAGCCAATGAGCTAAAACTCAAATATAATTTTATGGCTTAGAAACTAATATAATTAATATATAATTTTTTAAAATAATATGTTGACATTATAAAAAAAATATAATAAGATATTATAAAATCCCCCCCCCCCCACCCACCCAAAAAAAAAAAAATTCTATTATCCGCTTCATGGAAAAACAAGCCACGTCACCCTCAATTCTGAGCCATTGGATCAACTGAAATGATCAAATCTCATCCATCCAATTCTAAGATCTTCAGATTTATTGTGACAATTTGCATGAAAAAAATGAGATGTAATGATTTAATTGATTTGTTTGACGGCATATGTACTATTCATGATTAAATGAGAACTGAAACTCAAGAAAACAATACCAAATTGCTACTGGCCCGCTCCATTTTTTTCCCTCTCTAAACAATTGGTCCCGCACTCTTTCTCTCTCTCCTACTCGTAACCAATGTTCTAAAATGCGGTCCAGGCGGCCGCTTGGGCGCCGCCCAGGCGCTAGGCGAGAGCAAAACGCCTAGAAATTATGCTAGTCGGCCTTCTGTGCGTTTTGTCCGCCCAGCCCGCCTAAAAAAACCCATTTTGTAACTTTGTAACGGTTCTTTCCTAACAACCGTTACTAATTACAATATTAGTACCGATTTTTCTGAAAGAACCGTTACAGAATTGTAAAAAAAAAAAAATCTGTAACATATTTGTAACGGTTCTTTAATAAAAACCGTTACTAATTTTATATTAGTAACGGTTTTTCCGAAAGAACCGTTACAGAATTATAAAAAAAATCTATTTATGCCTATTTGTAACGGTTCTTTAATAAAAACCGTTACTAATTACATATTAGTAACGGTTTTTTTAAAGAACCGTTACAGATTTAAATCTATTTATGCATATTTGTAACGGTTCTTTAATAAACACCGTTACTAATTTTATATTAGTAACGGTTTTTCCTAAAGAACCGTTACAGAATTATAAAAAAATTCTATTTATGAATATTTGTAACGGTTCTTTAATAAACACCGTTACTAATTTTATATTAGTAACGGTTTTTGCTAAAGAACCGTTACAGAATTAAAAAAAAATCTATTTATGAATATTTGTAAATATTTGTAACGGTTCTTTAATGTAAACCGTTACGAATTACATATTAGTAACTATTTTTCCTAAAGAACCGTTACAGAATTAAACCAATCTGTAATGGTTCTTTCATGAATACCGTTACTAATAGTATAAATAATTCAACGCAAAAATTTGTTTATGCATATTTGTAACGGTTCTTTCATTTTGAATTTTGTTTTGTATTTTATTTGTATATTTTGTATGTTGTGTTAATGTTATTAAATATAGTATAAATAATTCAACGCAAAAATTATATATAATATATAAAAATACTAAAAAATATAAATCCGCCTAGGTCCGATTAATCTCCGATTAATCCCCGATTAATCCTCGATGGTCCCAACCGCCCGACTAGCGCCTAGCGCATTCTGTAACATTGCTCGTAACATGAAATGAATAAAAAAAAAATTCCTTCCCATCTCCTATCTCTAAAATTCACCCGGGACTATACCATCAACCAGTGCCAGCCCCGTAGTTTTGATTGTCCCAGCCTAATATATGATATGCATCAACTATTGCCCTAAATATTGCCCCCACAATAAAAATGCAAAAATAAATAAATTATAAAAAGCACAAAATAACTTATAATATTTTTTAAAGACAAAATAATACAATATACTAACTTCATTTTTGACATACTTCTCAACTATTTCCAACAAAAAAAAACTTATACCTACTTCAACAACAAAAACAATTCAAAGAAACACACTTCTTCTTGAATGAAAGATATTACAACTAAAACTAGGAAAAAAAATAAAAAAAATAGAACAATAAGAACATAGATGGAATAGATAAACATAATATAAATAATAAATTAACATCTACAATATACCTTGTATACTTGAGCATGGAGAATGAAAAGTATGAAGTGGACGGTTGAATATTCTTTGACGTGGCTAATGGCTTCCTCTTTTATTTTCTTTTTTTTTTTTTTTTACTGGACTCTTAGGTAGGTTGCGTGTGCAGTGCAAGCAATGTTACAGAATGCGCTAGACGCTGTTAAACTATTAGTAACGGTTTTCATGAAAGAACCGTTACAGATTGGTTTAATTCTGTAACGGTTCTTTAGGAAAAACCGTTACTAATATATAATTAGTAACGGTTTTTATTAAAGAACCGTTACAAATATGCATAAATAGATTTTTTTTACAATTCTGTAACGGTTCTTTAGGAAAAACCGTTACTAATATATAATTAGTAACGGTTTTTATTAAAGAACCGTTACAAATATGCATAAATAGATTTTTTTTACAATTCTGTAACGGTTCGTTATGAACAACCGTTACTAATATGTAATTAGTAACGGTTTTTATTAAAGAACCGTTACAAATATGCATAAATAGATTTTTTTTATATTTCTGTAACGATTCTTTAGGAAAAACCGTTACTAATATATAATTAGTAACGGTTTTTATTAAAGAACCGTTACAAAATGCATAAATAGATTTTTTTTATAATTCTGTAACGGTTCTTTAGGAAAAACCGTTACTAATATATAATTAGTAACGGTTTTTATTAAAGAACCGTTACAAATATGTTACATATTTTTTTCCTTCTTTCTTAACCAAGTTATACAATGTATAAAATATCTATATACATAATACATAATATGGTTGTCATTTGGCCCAATGGTCGCCCTAGTCCATTGTCTTGTTGGGCTTGTTATAGGGCCGGGTCTGCCATCAACACACCATTTTTGGATCTCCCCATTTTCTTCAAAATAGATTGATAAAGAACAAGAAAAATTCGAAAACCAGAACAAGTAGCTTGCCCTCTTCCAACAGAGAAGCAGATTGATCTATCTCTGAACGCTTCTCATCTGGCGTTGGCAATGACTGGCGACTTCACCTAAGGACTGGTGCGTGTCGGATCAATGGGAGGAAGAGGAGTGTTGTAATGGCTGGTTGTATCAAGATTCAATTGGTTTTTACTTCCTTATTTCGTGTGATTTTATTTCGTTAGTGTTTTCTTCATTTGGAAAGCAAAAAATATTTTCATTTGTCGTTGTGCCTTGGGCCTTGCTCCCTGCATGCAAATTCATTATGCTATTTTTTCTGAATTGACAAAGAAGGAAAACAGAATTACAAATGCTTGAATAGAGTGAGGAGAAGATTTGGATTTTTACCCATACACCTTTCAATCTTCTGAATATACATTATGCAATTATACCCAGAAACTCAGACCCTTTTTTTGGGAATAAGATGAGTATTATGCAAATAAAGAAGATTGAGGGGGTAAGATGTAAGAATTGCATGTCATGGAGAACTTGGTCAATCTGTTCTCTCTCTGTGAGTGATTTGTGGAGGAGGTCTGATAATTTTCACTTGTGGATGTATTTTTCTTTCACTTTCTCTTTGATTTTTTTTAGGTTTTAGCTTTGTGGTCAGCACATTTTTTCTATCATTTTTTGTCGGAGTTTCTACTCAGTCATGGATTTGCCCCCCACTTCTCTTTATGTGGGGCTCATTTTTTACTTGTATTCACTGCACGTGTGTTCCACTTCTTACTTTTATCCTTTTTTTGTGTTGTGGGGTCCACTTTCCATTAGTATCCAAAACTTTTGACTACATAGATAGGAAGTGAATGACATTTTTGTGGTAAAGTAGAGTTTTCATTTTTTATATATAGACATGGACTATGTAATTCTTTGACAAAATTAAAAAAAAAACTTGCATTTGGATGGGGAACATTGTTACATTGTAAGCTCTCTCCAAATTTTCTCAAAATATAAATAAATTCATAACAAAATAAAAAACTTACTAAAACCCATCTCTAAGTGAATTTATAGGGTGAAGAAAAAATGATTTGTACCTGAGTTAGAAAATAAATCAAAATCCATAAAAGAGAGAGAGAGGAAGGGATGCAATTAGTGTAAAAAATATAGGTGAAAAATAGAAGCAAAGCAATGGGAATATTTCGGGTCGTTCGGGTTTCGGGTCGTTTAGGTCTCGGGTCGTTTAGGTCTCGGGTCATTCGGGTCTCAGATATTTCGTGTTTCGGGTCGTTTGGGTTCTGGCTATTTCGGATTTCGGATCAGGTAGGGTTTTAGATCGTTGACTTGTCAATATTTTCGGGTCGGGTCAGATTTTACCAGCTCGACAGTATTATCCCACTAGCAAAAGAATTTCCCTATTTATTCTCTCATGTGGAAGTTAAAAATATTACTTTTACGGAGGCAAACATTTAAGGGAATTGAGATTTGAATCCTTGTGAGGACTTTTTTTCTCAGGCAGAAGAAGAGTTATGCAATCTCGATTTGATTTTTCATTTTGAGTGAGGAGGAAGATTCATGGGAAATTCTCGGTTCAAATCAGGGTAAATTCCTGGTTTCTAAGAAAAAATGATTTGCTCCGAATGTGTGGTTACGAGTATTTCAGGCGGATGGGTTCCAACATCTCTTGCATCAATCTTCATTTTCGACGGAGAATTGGGATTTTGTTAACTCCATAATAAACAAGATAGAGAAGCGGAAATGGGAAATGTTGCAAGGGTTGTTGGAACATTTAGTTGTGTCATAACTCGGCAAAATTCAATGGATTGGTGGTTCAGGAGGATGCGTGCTTCTGGAATATAAAGGCGGATGTTCAATCTTCGGTTAGGTCTAGTTTAAACTATGATGTAGTGTCACTGTCCTAGTTTTAATTATGATTTCAGGTTTGCGGGTTGTTGTTGTAAGGTACTGGTCTCGGGATGCATTTGACAAGCAGTCTCAAATCTTGCGATAACGGTTTCATGGATAGAATATAGGTGGTCCATTTGGATACCTCGTAATTCCTTAAATCTTGTAATCTTACACCGTCAGATCCATCTTCCGATTCGTGCATTTTAATTAAGAAACGGAGATGTTAGCAGCACTTAACCATCCCATCCACTTCCATGCCTCTCATTTTCCTTCTCCCTCTCCAACGACCCCTCCTCTACACCTTTTCCTCTTCGTAAATGGTGGTTGGATCTCCCTTCTCTCTCCGCATGCCCCAAGATTGACCTTGCCACTCTGCTCTCTGTCGCACACGTGGGGAAGGCTGGACTCCCCTCTGTCTTGTAAGACCTGGATTGAGACACAAAACTGGAAAGGTAAGTAATTTCACCATAATTACTCTTGGAAGTCTTGTTTTATTGGTAATTAGGCACGGATTGTAGTTGAGATATGCCTTATTTTGGTGTTAATTTTTCTAATCAGTTGTACTCAGCCTTATATACATAAATCAGCACCTAACACAAGCTTAAATACCTGAAATTTGCCAAACGAGATACTATAGAACACAGATTGCGAGATTTGAAGATGGAGCTCAGGCGTGATAGGACCATGGTGCCACTGGAGCGGATTGAAAAACATAGATCTTCCTTAAACAGGGTAATGAGGGTTGGCTTGAAGTAATTAAGCATTTCCATTTGATATTACCCAAAAATAAACCCCTATTTACCTGAAAACAGCCACTTTTATAAATAATTAAGCATTTCCATTTGATATTGTATAACAGGGACAAGCTCGGCAAGTTTCATCTAAGCAACTACAACAAACATTTGACACGCCCTAGAACCAGTTTTAAGTAGTTGGTACATAACTGGTACCAACTGTACCAGTCAGGTCAAACCTAACTAGTATAAATATTTTTCCATTTTTTGTCTATTAGTTTAATATTTATAATATTCTCTTCTTGAGCAAGATAAAGAGAAGGGAGCCAGATAAAACAGAGACATGGGGTGCAACTTCAAACATGAAAATAAATTGAAGAATATAATCAGTTGAATGATGGATGATTGTTGTAACTCATTGCATAAAGCGATTTGTTGTAATAATTTGAATCAAGGAATCTGTTAAAACTCATTGACTAGAATTGGTATTTTGTTAGGGAGAAACTTTGTAATTTAGGGTATAGAAAATTGTAATTTAAGGCTTTATATTTGTCTTGTATTGAGATTGCTTCAAAAACTATAATCATATTATTTATATTTTGTATTGAGTTAATTGTGTAATGTGTCGAAATGATGCCCAATGATTAAATGTGGTATTGATTGTTTGTACTGGTACCAACTAATAAAATTGAAGCCAAAGTTAACAAAAATGAACAAAAATCAATAAAAAACAAAATATGCATAAATTCAGTAGAAGTTCAACAATAATAAAAAATTCAATATAAATTCGAATAAAACGCTGAAATGCACAACCTTTCAACACCCGACCGAATAGGAAGTAGTGTCTAGCCATGAATAGCTCGGTCTTTCTCTTGTGAATAGAAGCAATGAAGTCTTTTCTCACTTTAATAGGCTACCCAGTCTTGTTGAAATATGCCGTCTGAATCGATTCAAGAATCACCGATAATCTTGTAAAGATTTGTGAATAATTGGATTGACTGACCTCTCTTTACAGCCACCGATCATTAGTAATTCGCCATAACTCTCCACATCCCAATGGACCCCCAATTCTTTCTGTATTAACAAAGAAATTCAGCAATGGTGAAAAAGAACAAGTCTTTTTTGCAATAAACTAAATCAAGACCTGAGGAAAGGTGTCATTGAACGAAATCAAGATCTCTCCCCATGGACCCACAAGCACGCCAGTACATCTCTAATTCAGTCTAATTAAAGCCAATATTTTACCATAATCCAGCCCAATTAACCACAAATCAATGAATAAATCGAATTCACAAAGATAACAGATACTTTTCAAGAGAAGAGAGAAGATAGCTACAGAGAGAAGAGTGACTGCCCTTTAACTTTGAGAGGGATCGAGCGCCTGCTCCTTCGACTACAACAGCGACTGTTCTTCGGCGACAAGATGGGATCGTCTGATTCTTCGACTGTAGGAGCGAGAAGCCTGTTTCGTGGACTGTGTGAGTTCCTTCTTCACTCCCAATCTGCGATTAGAGAAAAATCAACATGGATTGTGCAAAAGGTAGAGGGGCTGTTTGGATGGATGAGTTAGCAACTACAGGATGAAGCTGACACAACCGTAATTGCAAATTTCGTAATTGCAATTCAAAATCTAGTATTTAGATCTAAGAAAGCAAAATTTCTGCAGTAGTATTTCTATTGTTTGGCTTGGTGTAACTGTGACATGTACTTTCATTATTTTGTTTATTACTCAATCATATACACATGCAATTTATTGGACTCAATAAAAATTCACTTAACTATAAACATAAATTAATATTTACTCAAAATCATTCACAAATATTTTACTCAACTAACGAAACATCAGTATCTTATATTAAATTCACATACCATCAGACAATTACACACTAATATTAAAATCATTCTACATAAAATCATTATCTCCAATTTCTTCTAATAATCTTTCAGGAATCTTCTTCATAATAATTCACCTCGTATCATACATTATCTCCATTTTTCTCTAGCCTCTAAATATCACTCAGTACAATCTGTAATCTATAAACAAAAGATTGAAATAAAATTGAACCATGAAGGATTAATTGACAAATGAGATGAACAATTGGAAAGTTAATTTGAGGAAATTTGTTAATCAATCTAATAAAAGAAAAATTGCAATACGATCCTTTCAGAAACAAAATCTTCAAAAAAGTAGTACCTTTGCTTGTAAAAACTGAAAGCAAATTTTACATGAAGGTACACTCCAGTCCATACTTAAGAGGGAAACAAGAAGAAAAAAGATAATTGTGAGCCCATGTTAAATGAGAATTAATTTAATCTAAACTTTAAAATTATATGATAAACTATATGAATCCTTTATTAGCTCCCAATCATCCAAAATTATATGATTAACTGCAGCCAGTTGAAACTTGTTTTTCTCACAAGACTTCTCACAAATTGCAACAAAATCCCCAATTATGAAAATCAATTGAGATCAATTAAACCTTAATTATTCTTCAGTTGTTCCAAATAACACTCAATCCAGTTCAAAAGAACCTCAATTTAGTTCAATTGAGCCTCAATTTACTGCAAAAAGTGAAATCACCGAAGGAGAAATAAAAAGATAAACAATAATCGCTAAAAGAGGAGAAATAATGTGAGCAAAACGAGAGGGGAGTTGAGGTGGTGAGATTGTACATCTGATGCTGAAGGTGACGGTTAGGAGCTGAGGTGGTGAAGAGGAGTTGAATACGGTGAGAGAGTGTTATATATGATTCTTAATCTCTCCATAATCTCTTCTTTTTTTGTATTTTTCTTTTTTGTATTGTTGTTTAGAAAATATTTATGCTGTAGAAATAAATATTTAGACAATGGAAGGAGGTGGATTGTTTCCATCCTTGCATTGTATATTAGTTAATTGTATCTTTAATTTAGGTAATTTATTTTGGTAATTAGTCATGACTCTCTCCTATATAAAGAACCTTTTAGCTATTGTAATTGCATTTCAATTCTTACAATTTGGTCTCTCAATTAAATAAACGATTTTTCTCTCCTTCTCTAATAATTTATCTTATGAGTTCTCTTACTATACATCAATATTCTACCAATTACCCTAACAAATTGGTACCAGAGCTATGTTACGATAATTTTTGTGCTTCCGCAAGTCAAATATACCGTTTTCTATCATCATGATTTCACATGCGCTTATGTCGACAAAATTTGATAGTGAGAAGTATGATGGCACGGCTAGTTTCGCACTTTGCCAAGTGCGGATGAAGACTATCTTGTCTAATCTAGGCGTGAAGGTCGCCGTCTCCGGACGACCGAAGGAGATGACGGACAAAGTATGGGAGATGATGGATGATAGAGCTCTCTCGACAATTCAGCTATTTTTGAGCAACTCGACTCTTCAAGAAATTCTCACGGGGATTACATCAGATGGCACATGGAAGAAATTAGAAGAAATCTACATGCAGAAATTGGTTACAAACTGGTTATGTTTGAAGCGGTGATTCGACTCTTTGAATATGGCAGACGGTATGTATGTTAAGGTCCATATTTTGGGGTATATCTGTTTCTTTTGGGAGACGATCATCTATGTTGCGTTGCCAGTGTTGGCACGCTTGAGATCAAGATGCAGAACGGGGTTGTCCATTTGATCAAGATGCAGGACGAGGTTGTCCATCTGATCAAGATGCAGGGCCAGGTTGTCCATCTGATCTCATTAGGCGTTCTCGTAGATATCGGTTGCAAGTTCCGATGTGAAGGTGGAGTCCTCAAGGTATCTAGATAGGCTCTTACATTGATGAAGACTAGAATGACTGGTGTGTTATATATTCTGGAAGTCCTGAGTACCGGAAAGTTATTTCGGGAAGTTGCCGCAATTTTAGGCTCGTTCGTCGTCACCTTCTCTGCCTCAGTTAGAAGGTCAGAGTTTATGATTGGATGCAGGGTCACAATTTTGAGTACGAGGGATCTACTGTGTGGCCATAATATCGGTGTATTATATTCTGGAAGTTCAGAGTACCGGAAAGTTATTTCGGGAAGTTGGCGCAGTTTTAGGCTCGTTCGTCGTCACCTTCTCTGCCTCAGTTAGAAGGTCAGGGTTTACGATTGGATGCGGGGTGACAGTTTTGAGCACGAGGGATCCACTGTGTGGTCAGAATACCAGAAAGCATGAATAGTGAAGATTCTGTTTGCGACAAACGGAGAAGACTCAACTTTATTACAGCCGTTCATCACATGAAATGAATTTTGGACGATATCTATTTGGATTATATATATATATATATATATATATATATATATATATATAGATATATATATATATATATATAGCATGAAAGGAATTTTGGACGATATCTATTTGGATTATATATATATTTATATATATATAGCATGAAAGGAATTTTGGACGTTATATATATACCCTTCCAAATTTGATAATATCAAATTTCCCCTATAGATATATATGTATATATATATATATATATATATATGTATATATACCCTTCCAAATTTGATAATATCAAATTTCCCCTTTCAAAAATAGAGTTTTATCAAATTTCTCCATTTGAAACATATACTATATCAAATTTATCCCTGCCGTCCAACTATTGTAAAATTCATCAAACTAATCATGATTTTAAACTTAAAAACTCTTAATTAAATTCATATATGAAATAAGTAAGACAAAATATCCTTACTCTCATCTCCATCTCTCTCTCTCTCTCTCTCTCTCTCTCTCTCTCTCTCTCTCTCTACTTTCATCTACTTAATCAAAAGCTTTGACCTCTCTGTTTTTTCCACTAAGTGTCACTGGAATTAAGTGGCTACTCTGTTTTTCTACTTTTTGTTTAACTCTTTAACATTTTCCCCATTAGTTTGAATTTTTAACAAGCCTGAATCCATGTACCAGCACTCATTGATTTTAAGATGGCTCTCACCTTCAATTGTTAATTTTGGCCGGATTTTTCTCTTGAGAAAAATATTAATTAGCTCCAAATAAAACTAGTTTTCTTCTAAAAACACTCAACAGATACTTTTGTTGAAATTCAAGTACATTGGGAGGCAACCCAAGAATAAAACTTGTCGAGAGACTCATTCCTCGACACTTCGAGATGCTCATTAAGAAAAAATAATTAATTCTACAAGAAATCCAATGACAGATATCTCTCTTTCAAACAACTTTACTCTATATAGAGATAAAAATGAGAGAGAGAGAGACTAATTATGAACATTTTTAGTATGCTTGAGGATTGATTTATTACATAGCCGTGAAGATGGAAAATACTTATGAACTTAAAATGTTACTCAGTAGTCAGTAATGAAGGGGAAGAAAGATGGAGCATGGATGAGGGAGAGGAAAGAGGAAAGAGGAAAGAGGAAAGAGGGTATAGTAGTAATTTCACACTCGTGCAGTTAGTTTTGACGGCAAAGTTAGAAAGTGGGTAAATTTGATATAATATTAGTTTTCTAAGGGTAAATTTGATATTATCATGTTTGTAAGGGTAAATTTGAGATTTTAGAGCTTTTGGGAGGGTAAACGTGATATTCCCCTTTTATGTATACTATATAATTTTCTATTTATTATGCTATTTATATATAAATAAAAAAATTATATGTTATAATTATTTAATGATATATATTTAAAAAAATATTAGAAAATATCATCACATAAATAATGTTGTTATAACTAATAAATTATATATTAAAATAGAACAAAATGTTCAAAATTAAATATATTGTGAAATTAAAGACTGCTAAATTTAAGAAATATATGATCATTATTTTTCATCTTTTATGATAAAAATGTTCCGTCCGAAGAAAGCGAGGTACTCCGTCGTGAATTGTAATACTTAAAACATTACACAAATGCCGATTTAATACAACATAATCTGAAACATATTTACATGAAAACATAAAAGAAAGCTAACAACCCCTCCTAAGGATAAAAACAATCTTGTTCATTTCTTCATTCTACCGTTATGAAGAAATAAGAAATTCAATAAAATCAATTCCCTCTGGTTAAAAACTGATCCTAAAAATGTAAATACTATTATAAGTCATAAATCTTATATCATGTTGATCTCATCAAGGGAGGATAAAAATAGTTTGAAACAAAGTACTTGTATTTGTTTTGAAGAAAGTCTTCTTTTAGCTACAATGGCAAAGCCCATTAACACATCTACAAAATTTCGTACGTTTATACTTCTTGGTTATTAATGGGTCATTAGTTCATATTTCATCATTCATGTAATAAGCAAAGATAATGCATGTTCATAATACCCTATTTAGCAATTAAGATTATGTGCAGTACAAATAATCCTCAATTTGTGCAATCGAGTCAATTTTCGCTAAATTAACCTTCTCCTAGATCTACCAGATTATAGCAATTATTTGTCCAAAAAAAAAGAAAGCAAAGAAAGAGAAGTTATATAACATCTGGTATATTGTTAATTCCCTCTGAATAGTTATCAGTTAGAAAGAAGGACATCTAGTATATTTTTAAATCTAATTAGTTATTCTTCAGTTTATTGATTGAGCATTTAATGTAAAGATAGGTTTAACTATTTATTTACAAAAAATGAAAATTTGCAAAAGCCCCCTGCATTATGCAAGAAATGCAAGAAAGGACCTACATTATTTAAAAAACATTCCTTAAAAATTAATTAACACAATTAGCTTCAAACTGACGACAGCGAATTTTTGCAATTTCGGCATATTTGCAAGGGGTCTTTTGCAAATTTCCTTTAAAAAAGTAACTTTTTTGTACATATACTTACGTGACTAATCGATAGTAAGATAAAGAAGGAAGGATCCTCTTAACAACGACAGGTGTACCGCGCCAAAAAAGTCACATAATTTCACCAAAAGAACCCTTTTCACATATTTTAATTTCACTTTAATAAACTTCAGATAATATTTGTTAGGCAAAGGAGGCGGTAGGGGTTTCACTCAAAATAACTCAGATTTTGCGCCTAAAATTAAATTCAAAACCAAATATATTAAGTTGTATAATTTTATTATTAATTTTATTGGATTATTCCAAGTTTGGTAGAATTATTAATTGCGAATAATACTTATGAAAGAAAAGCCACCAGATTTTTTGGGCAGTTCGAATATTTGTTGCTTTTTCGCTTCTTCATCTGCCAAAGGCTTTAAAATTAGTAAAAATATAGTAACATACTCTTTTTTTACTAACAATTAGTTTTCATTTCTTCTAATCCATTATGCCTTAAATTGTGGATATATATAAAGAGGATAAATGAAAAGTTTTCAACCAATTGTTTGAAATGAAAAAATTCAGCTAGTGAAAATGAGTTAGTTTTAATCGGGTGACAGAAAATCAATTACAAAAGTTAGACCATAATTGTTTCGTAAATCACTGAACCTAAACCAAAATCAAGATTAATATTAATATTTTTCGAAATGAATCTGTGACTTACTTTTTGTTTTTTTATTTATGGAAGACTGACTTTTTGAGTTAAAATGACTCTGTTTTACGAACTGAGTCAAAACGTTGAACAGGTTGTGGGTGTTAGGATTAAAATATTATTCTTTTTGAAAAAAAATGAAAAGGAAAATGGAGAAATAATACATACAATATTGAACACAGCAGGGGCTCAATGTCCTTTAATTTTAAGAAAGCCACAACAAATCAGCCCCAAATTCAGTTTCTTCAAAAATTAAAAAAAATCAAAACATCTAATTAATTAAATAATTAGTTAACTAATTACCAATATCAAGATCGTGCCATGGATGAGAAGTAAGATGCATTGAAGGTATTTTTTCACAATTAGTTTCTTTCACAATTTTATCTGCCACATGATCTTCAAACATGGAGATATATGTAGAAATTAAACTAAAACAATATGTCATCTGGTTATTAAAAAACGACTAAGATTAAAGAACAAATAAATATAAAAAATATAATAAACATTCAATTCAATAGGAATAAAGGAGACGGTTCCAAAACTGTTGGATAAAAAACATCAAATTAGAAAAATTCAGATTATAATTAAAAAAACTCTTTTGATATAATTGTTATATCTTTCAAAAAAATAGGACAAAATTTCATTCATTAGTTAATATTTTAATATAAATAATTTAGTAAAATTTTACGTTAATTAATACTGTCAAATGTTATCATTTAATAGAGGGGACAAAAATACAGTGATCATGCCTCAAGAGTCCATTCTACAACAATTGAACCAAATTAGAAAGCAATTAAAAAAAATCAATGTGCCCTAACAGATTTAGAATGCCCACTGAAAATTACAAATTAAACCATCTCTATAAGACCTTATTACTCTAGAAATCCTACATTGGTCCGTAAAGAACTGGAATGCAGATTAACAAATGAGTCAAGGATGGAATGAGATTTTTTTCTGAATATGTGAACACCTCAATTTTATCTAATCCTTAGACCATAATTACCTGATGAAGCCTTCCCAAATTGAATAGTAAAATTGCACAGAATACACAGTTGATATGGGGTGCTACAATTTATCTCTACTTTAACCTGATTGGGGCAATTCAATTCTTTACCAATTGATATGAACATGAACTAGCAAATACCTTGGGATGCTACCCTTTTTGGCCCCTCTTCGATCTAATTCATCACCCAATTTGGTGGCACTGGTGATTGAAGTTTGCGAGTAGAGAGAAATGTGCACTGATTTGAGAAAAATGGAACCGATTTGATTGATTTGGTGCTGTGAAAGGAAGATATGGTGTAGAGGTGGCAAATGGGCGGATCGGGTCATATTTGGGTCGGGTCATTTGGGTTCGGGTCCTTTTTATGTCCGGGTCATATTCGGATTTGGCCAACACGGATCGGGTCGGGTCGGTTTGTGATCTTGTTTCGATCGGATCTTTTTCGGGTCAAGAATTTGTCGGGAGAAGAATGGGTCGGGTCGAGTTGTATTCGGATCTTGTTCCGGCTAGGTTAAATGTGTTCGGATTATTTCGGGTTCGGGTTGATTTAATATTCGGGTTATGTGGAATTCAAGTCTCTTCATGTTTCAGACAAATCGGGTTCAGGTTATTTTATGAATTTCTAGAGGTGACAAAACTAAACCGAAACTAAGAAACCCACATGACCTGCCCAAAATATCAAATGACTCAAGCCCTCCTAGACGAGACCCTAAATGATCTGAACTTTATTAACCTTAACCCGACCCGACCCGATTCCAACCTGATTCTTTTCAAGACCCAAATAAATCTAACTCAAAATTGACCTCAACGTGTACAAACTATCAATATGATACCCGAAATACTTGAATCGAACACGAAATAGCCCGACCCGATGGACATAAAACCAGAAAAAAGAACTCTAAAGAGCTGCCTGATCCACCCGATACTCGAGCCGACCCGACCCGATCATGATATTTTAGAAATATCAAACTACCCAAACCCGCAGATTCGGATCTGAAGAACCTAAACCAAAATTATCCGAACATAAAACGGACCTAACCCGACCCGACTTGAACCTACTAAAATCCGACACCCGAGTCGAAAACTGACCTGATTTTGTGTGTATGCGAAACCCGAATGCAATATGTGTTGCCACCTCTACATGTTTAGCCCGAATAACCGAACCTGATTCTGACCCAACTCGACGTTTGTCACCTCTACATAAACCTAAAGCTGTCAATATGACCCGAACCCGAAAGACCCACCCGACTCTCTCGATGCCCGAACCCGCCCGATCTAGACTTGATTTACCCTCCATATTCCTATGAGTTATGATATACCAATTTGAAATGTAGCTAAATTGAATTGGTATAAAATAATATATTTCATATTCAATAAGAAGTATTATGATATATTATGAATACTATGTTATAAAATCATGTTGAAACATATTGAAAATGATCTCTTGATTCATTTGATTGATTTATTGAAAATAAAAGAATAAAATACAAAAAATGGGCAAGAAGGACTAAGAAAAGAACATTTATATTGATTTCAAAGTCCTTGTTAGATTAAATTATTATTTGGGATATATTCAGGTTTCGGGTTGGTTTATACCCAGAGTCAATATGAGTTCGGGTAGTTCAGATCTTGGCTTATCAGGTCTCGGGTTCTCTCGGGTCAAGGGTTATATCGGGTTCGGACAAGTCGGCTTTTATGTCGGGTCGGTTTAGAGTGATCACCAAACAACATTCATTTCGGGTTTGGGTTCTTCGGGTCCGGGTAGGACGGGTTCGAGTAATTTGACTTTTTTAAATTTTTCCGATCGGATCAGGTCGGACTTCAGGCGGATCGGACAAGTCTTTCGAGTTCGGGTCATGTTTTCTAGCTCTAATATGGTGAGTGTGCGGTTGAGAAGGGTAAGATCGAGCGGGAGCCAGCGATTTAGAGTAGAGAGTGGGAGAGCGAGAGAGACCCAGAGAGGAGAGCTGAGGCGATACAATGAGAGAGAGAGAGAGAGAGAGAGAGAGAGTGGGGAAGGAAGAAACATGTTCAGCTCAGAAGCGCTAAATTAAAACCTCCAATACTCGATGAATTAATAACTAAAATAATAATTTTCTCCGGTCCTGACTTTGCACAGTATGTAAATTAATAATTTGGTTAAAATAATAAGAAAATAATTTTTCTAAAGATCTTTATATAAATTTATGATCCCATCAACATCATAAATTAATATAAGCTCCAAAAATTACAAAGATAGCTAGGATAATTTTGTAAAATATGAATCTATTGTTGTTTGTTTTTTTATTAAAATTTAATACAAAATGAATTTCATCTCTAACTTTTCTCATCAATATCATCAATCCATTTTATTGTTGGGTTTGATTTTTAAAAACTTTTTGTTTTGTTTATATAGTAGTTCCTTTCATCATTATATATAAAACATATTTAGTTATAGTTCTAGTATATTTAATAAATTCATGTTCCTAGTATTTAATATTCATGTATTTTCCTATGTAATTAAATTTGAGTTCGCTAATATAAAAGACCTCTTTTAATTAATAAATTTTTAATTTATTGATTAATTAATACATCTCTGAATTAATAAAATTTCACGGTCTCGACAGTATTAATTTATAGAGGTTCTACTGTATTTTGTTTCTGCTCAGCTATATTTTACGGCAGTACAAAAAAAGCTAGGTGGCTATATTTTAATTTTAGATATTTCAGTTGAGGGTGAGGAGTGAGGACTGAGGATTAAAAGAAGACGTGGTTAAATTTGGTGAGTGGAAATTTTTTAACTTTATAATCTAAGAGCAAAATTCCCTCGCTTTGCCGCGGCTTTTCTCATTTTTACTGTTTAATAATTAACACATCAAGTTAAACTTATAAATTGATAATCTTAGAAAGTTTACATAAATTATCTCAAGAAACCAAGTTATATAAAAAAAAATGAATTATTCATATTTTTATTAGAAATTATTTCTGAATCAAATAAGATTTATACAAGTCATAATACAAAATATGTAATACTGACTTAAATTTATAATTAACAAATTTAAACTTTGTTTTCTCATCGAGGCGATATTTAAAAAAAATAAAGTATAATTTTTTTTTATAAAATGATTATAATTTCGTCTTTTCCTGATTCGAGTAAATCGCATATGACATGTCTTCATCTTGAGTCATAGTTGACATTTCCATCTCATTAGAGGTGGCAAAATCTGACCCAGCCCGAACCGAAAATGTTGACAAGTCAATGACCCGAAACCCGGCCCAACCCAAACCCAAACGACCTGAGACCCCAAATACCCAGTACCCGAATGACCCGAATCCCAAATGACCCGAGACCCGAAAGACCCGAAGCCCGAATGACCCGAGACCCGAACGACCCGAAAATTGAATAACCCGAGACCCGAATGATCCGAATCTAAATGACTTGAACTTGCGTATAATGAATGGATGGTCACACACCTGTTGATTTCACTGTTATACTAGTATTATATATTATTTTATGATATCTTGTTTTGTTTCTTATAATATTAACATATTATTTTAGAAAATAATATTTTAATTATATTGTTTCTAAGACTTTTGAGCTCATCAGCCTCCTTTTATAGCTTGCGCAAAATTGAAAATAGATAGATATTTATTTAATCAAAGATTTTTCATTACAAGTTAAACACAGTGCGTAACTAGAGCTGGCAAAATCTAACCCGACCCGATCCGACCCGATCCGACCCGAAAATATTGACAAGTCAATGACCCAAGACCCGACCCGACCCTACTCGAACCCAAACGTCCTGAGACCCGAATGACCCGAGACCCGAATGACCCGAAACCCAAACGACCCTAGACCCAAACGACCCGAGACCCGAATGACCCGAAACCCGAATGACCCGACCCGAACCCGACCAACCCATTTGCCACCTCTACATCTCATGCAAGGAAGTGTTGTAATCATTTTGAGATTTACTAACGGCATCAGTGTTGATGCCATTTTCATCATGCGAGGTTTTACGCCACGACGCCTCCATTATTTCAAAATTTGAAGGATTATGTCTTGTAGAGCTTTTTGATGCCTTTTTTTTGTCATTGGCCTGCATTTATGGCACCTAAAAAAAACAAAAAATAGTCTTAAAAATATTTATCTTGTATAATTATATTTAAAGCAGTTGAAAACTAGTTTCAGAAATATCATGTGTTTTCTACTGAACTGCACTATTTCACCTAGATAATGAGTTCACCAAAGTCGATTTTGATTGCTTTAGACCTATATTAAGCAAATTACTTGTGTAAGAATTGAATAAAAAATACAACCTGGTTTATGATATTTGATAGTTTGTTTTTCCAACAAAAAGATGCAAGATTAGATTATACCAGTTGCATTAGGCGGTAAGAATTGAATAAAAAATACAACCTGGTTTATGATATTTGATAGTTTGTTTTTCCGACAAAAAGATGCAAGATTAGATTATACCAGTTGGATTAGCGGCAGTGACTCATTAATTTAAAAATCGTCATTAAATAAGGACAATTTTGATATTTGTCAAAAAAGATTTGAATTTGTTCTTAGTTAAATCAACTTAACTCTTTGATTGGCGCCTCCTTTCTTACTAGCTCATGCAAGTTCACTCTGCATGAGCTGGGAGCAGCAAGCCACACCATATTTTCCGTATTTTGATGCTTAAATTTATTGGTGTCCACTTGGTGTTTTAATTACTTCAAATCCAAAGTTTGTAGTTTCGACTAGAGGATGCATTTGCTCAAGTCTTATATTATGTGTTTACACAGCACCTCAACTTTCTCCAATACACGTATGAAAAATTAAATTTTATTTATCATCTCTCCCGACACACTAAAAACTCAAGAAAGAAATTAGAACTTCCTTTTAATTATTTATTCGGACCTGGCGACTTTATTTGAAATTGCTTGGAATCTACAATCCAACTGTGACGGCAACAATAAATAGAACTCCATTTCTCATGCCATCATAAATACACATCTCTCTCAGATCCAGTTCAAGACCTATCCAAAGGCAGATGGTAGAAATTCAAATTTCATTCTTATATTTTTTTTCTTCTTTTCATACTTCTTATTTTTTAGGCTACATGGATTGTATTTTCAAAATCAGTTAGTGAATGCCAAAAACCCATCTTAATTTTACGAACTTTTGAGTTATATTCTTCTTTTGTACCCTCAAGCTTTGAGTACTATAAGTATTCTTTTCTTCATATAACAAACCTCGACTAATTTCGTTATAATTTGAGTTACAGGCAATTGAACATAGCTTCTTCTTCGTAGGATCACTCAGGAGTTCAGTTTTTTTAACACAATGGGTGATGGATCACTACTACAAAAAACATAATTTGCTACCAATTTTTTAGCGACAAGCCATATTTGGTCTCTAATTATCGCATTCAGCTACCAAAATGTAGTTTGTCGCAAAAACAATAGTGATTAGCGACAGCTACAATGCTTGGTCGCGATAATGGTCGCAGAAGCCGCCATGATGGTCGCTGAAGCAACTCATTGGGACGAGTCTATAGCTGGTCCCAAAATATGTTTTACATTTGCAACCAGCTCACCTTTGGTAGCAGATTAAGTAATGCATCTGCGACGAGATAACAGTTCGTCGCAAAATAAGTTGTTCAAGTGCTACAAGCTCACAATTGGTCGCAAATATGGCATTACATTTTTTTCCTTTACAAAATGTTATTCCACACTTGAAAAATATTTTTTATATTATACTAGTATTGTTTTGAAAATACCTATACAATAAAAAAATAACTCAAATAAAATAATTTCTTTCCTAATCAATGTCATGTATTTTCAATTACATGTTCTTTAGACTAACAACCAATTTGAGTTTGAATCAGTTCAGTTATCATTTTCATCAGGCTTCACGAAAGGTTATGTATAAATAAGGGTGCAAATGGCGCGGATAATATCCGAATCATACTGTATCGTATGCGCAAACATATCTATATCCCAGTAAAAATATTCATATCCACCGGGATACAAATACAATATTTATTTTACGGGTCAAATACAAATACAAGTACATATATTTTATGTATTAGAATAATATTTCAATTCGGATATTCGTTTTAAGACACAAATTTGAATTCATTATATATTCCAATGTACTTCTTCTCCTATCAATACATTAGACTTAGATATATACTTTCCTCTCAATCTAACAAAACTTCGACACCAATGTTATTTGTATTGTTAACCCTTATAAAAAAATTTCTTACCGTTGATATGATAGGTTAACTAATTATGGCCAGGAATAGAGCATAATAGGGACTGGATGGGGGCCCTAAGATTTTCGATAAATTACTATAAATTAGTATTGATATAGTAATATTTTTCCGAAATATATGTAGTTTTATGTACCCCCCCCCCCCAAAAAAAATATTTATGCAAGGTTAACTAATTCCGAAATATATATTAGTATACTGTATTTGCAAATTATATGTATCCCAATAAAAATATTCATATCTATCAAAGACGGATACAATATTTACTTTACGAGCGGATACAAATATGCTTATTATCCATATCCTGATTATATATCATTCAATATTCATATCCATCAGGATACATATATAATATTTACTTTACGAACCGATACAGATACGGATATATATATTATCAATATCATGATTATAAGTATTCATATCCATCAGGATACATATATAATATTTACTTTACAAGCCAATACAGATATGTGTATGTAATTATCCATCATGATTGTACATATCATTACATATTCATATCCATTAGGATACATACACAATATTTACTTTACGAGCCGATACGGATACGAGTATGTATATTATCGATATCATGATTATACATATCATTCATTATTAATACATGAATTTTATTAGTATACTCAGTAAATCACATAATATGCATAGACTATATGTATGTAACTATAAAATAGATATATTATTTAATGTAAAAAGTGGAAAAAATTCAAAATTTCTTTACCTTATTAATTTTTTAATGATCAAAATTTAGTAACAAAAAAATTAGTTAGAGAGAATTTTTCCTCCTGTTTAAAAAAATATCTAAAATAATTTTAGTTGGATGAGTCCTTTTCCCTTATTTCAAAAAATTAACTAAAATAATTTTAGTTGGAGAGAATTTTCTCTTAAATAAAAATAATAATTTAATTGGAGGTATTTTTCCCTCTTGTGAAAAAAATTTAGCTAATATAATTTTGGATGGAGGGAAATTTCCCTCTAGTGAAAATTTTTAGTTGGAGGGAAACTTTCCTTAAAAAATGTACACATTATTTTTCTCGTTTAATGTTATGTATACAAAACTTAGAGGTGTCATGTACCATTTTGTATACGTATTGAGAAAAATAAGTAGCTTTTGTATAAATTTTTTAAAAATTTGAGGTTATATTTATCTGTTTCACTAATACAATATAAGTTTATAAGATAAAAAATATCGATTTTATTGATTAATTTTAAAGAAATATTCTTTACTGTCTCTAAATTTATATGCAAATTTATAATTATTAAGTTTCAATTATACATATCATTGCACATTAGGAATAGATATATGCATGTAACATTATGAATATATATATTATTTCTTCTAAAAATGTGAACAAAATTTTCCAAATAAATCAATAAAATAAACAAAATAATATAATTTAATAATATTTACTACCCACCCAAATTTTCCTCCTAAATATTATCATTCCATTCAATAATAATATTATAATTGAATAAAATTTACTTCCCAGCTAAATTTCCCCCATAAATTTTCAATTCCATCTGTTAATACTATATATTTTTCTTTGGACAAACTTACCAAAATATGCCCAGCCCTAACCCGCACATATTCCCAATTTCAGAAATTTTGGGCTCTCCCTCTCCACGAACAAAGAGAAACGGCGTCGCGCATCAAACCCTAACTCGAAATCCTAGATCATTAGCGAACTCCGACGATGCGGCTTCTCTACTCCCCGATGCTTTCTTCTCAACCCCGGCTAGCCGAGCTCGCCTCTCCTCTCGTGACCGTGCAGATGGCAACTCAGTAGGTCCTAAGCACTGCATCGCCACCAAATGACTTAGTCTCTCTAGAATCGACTTGGCTTCAGATGCTTCTATTAAGAAGGAAAGGAAATGATGGTTCTGATAAGGTGTGCTTCTATTGTGACTGATCTGCTCTTTTGTTTGTTGATTTAAGTTTCTCAAAGAAGGGAGGGTACTTAATTTGTGCTTGACCTTCTAATTTTTTGTAATAGCAGCAGCAGATCTTTGTAATTAGTTGATTTTTACCCAATTCTTGAATATTTTTTCCAAATAGACAACTATTAACTAATTGCTAAAATTCAGAAGTTAAAGTTTTCTAAGCCTTTTTACCATAGTACTTTCTGATTTTGTATTCTTGGTTTTATTCATTATATTAGTTGTGCACAGGTAAGCAAAGTTGTGACGAACAATCTGCCTTCGGCGGCCAATGTGGTTCAACTGCTCAAATCCAACGGCATTGCTCAGGTCAAGCTCTACGACACAGACTCAACCGTGCTCAGATCCTTTGCCGGGTCAGGGATTAAGGTGACGGTTGCGCTGCCCAACGAGCTCCTTTATTCCAACTACATTTCGTTAGATTACGCTTTGTTCAGACCCAACGAAGGAAATCTTGACGGATGCAGCGGATTGAAGTACTACAGTCTTTTAGATGCTCAAATTGACGCCGTTGTTTCTGCCATGTCAGCATTGAAGTACGACGATGTTAAGATCGTCGTGTCTGAAACCGGCTGGCCGTCGAAAGGTGACTCCAATGAAATCGGAGTGCCAATGCCCAAAATGCCGCCCTTACAATGGTACTTACAATTGTTAATCAACCTTGTTATCATAATTAGTCAATATTGTCATATAATTATATCACATTATGCAATTTCTAACTTTGTGATAAATTTTCAGGTAATTTAATAAGGCGGGTCCTCTCAGGCAACTCTGGAACCCCAAGACGACCGGCCGGCGACATGGACGTGTACCTCTTCGGCCTCTTCAATGAAAACCAAAAACCCGGCCCAACTTCCGAGCGAAACTACGGCCTCTTCTTCCCGAACGAGCAGAAGGTTTACGACATAGACTTCGTGCCTAGGAAACAGCCACACCAACAACCCTAAAGGCAACATGAGCAGCTGGGAAGAAAACAGACCCAAAGGAAACAAAAACAAAAACAACAACAATGGTGCCGGTGCCCCTGGTAGTGCGACAGAGAGCTCGACCGGAGAGACGTGGTGCGTGGTCAACGGAACCCTGGGGAAGGAGAGATTACAGCAAGCGTTGGATTACGCGTGTGGCGAAGGAGGAGCGGATTGCAAGGCGATTCAGCCCGGTGCAGCCTGCTTTGAGCCCAACACCATTGAAGCCCACGCTTCGTAAGCTATCAACAGCTATTATCAGAAGAAAGGGAGAAGCATGGGCAATTGCTTCTTCTCCGGCGCCAAGTGGAAATCCATGTCCGAAGTTTTGGGGAAAATGTAAATCGAAAAGCTCAAGGCAGTACACCAGTTAAATCCTCTACCTTATACGAGAGCTGGTAATTTGTGAACTCATTTTTGCTTCAATTATTTTTGGGTAAATTTCACCGTAGGTCACTCAACTTTCAAAAAATAATCAAATAAGTCACTCAACTTTCAATTGTCCCCTACAAGTCACTCAACTTTAAAAAAAATATCAAATAAGTCACTGAACTTTTAATTGTCCATTATAGGTCACTCAACTTTTAAAAATAACCAAAATAGGTCACCCAATTAGTTGAAAAATACAAATAAGTCATCCGATATGAGTGACCTATTTGATAATTTTTGAAAGTTGAATGACCTATTTGAACATTTTTTTGAAGTTGAGTGACCTATATGGGATAATTGAAAGTTGAGTGACTTATTTGGTCATTTTTGAAAGTTGAGTGACCTATAGGGGACAATTGAAAGTTGAGTGACTTATTTGGTCATTTTTAAAAGTTGAGTGACCTGGGGTGAAATTTACCCATTATTTTTTTATTAAAGTACAACTAAACTATTTATGAGCATGTATAAACCCTAAAAAGTGTTCCTTTTCTGGTTCTAAACCATCAGATTCATTTAAGGTATAAATATTTTTTAACACACTATATAAAATATGAAAGTTTACTATACATATTGTGTAATGAGGGTAAAAATATTTATTTTTGTTTTTAATTGGAATTTTTAGTTTCGCTTTGTTGTCGCAGGCGAAAATCTTACATTCATATGGAGTGTGACAAGAAATTGATCAAAACTAATGTAAATTGATTTCACATAAATTAAATCCCGGCTTTAAAAGATTCTTATAAAATCTTACCAATATACCATTTTTATTCTTATTATTTTAGGATTTGTGAAATATCAGTTATTCATGTCCAACAATTTCTTTTCTATTTTATTAATTCTTTACTTATTAATTTATTAAATTTTGTTAGTTATTTATGTAGTCACTAAGATTTATTTTATTTTTCTAATTCATTACTTTCTTTGTTTTTATGAATAATAATTTGATATTTTTTTTTCTAACATTTATGCATGTCTTTGTAGGAACAAGTGATGGTCATGCACTTGAAATATATATTGAGATGTTGAACAAGTAATTATTCTATTGAAGATTTTTTTTCTTATTTCAATTGGATGATGTTGAATAGAATGCTTTTGTAATCATGAATTTTTTTGATATTATTGTATGCGATTATTATTATTATTTATGAAAAAAATATTAGAAATTTATAATTTAGATTTTTGAGAAATGTGTATGAAATTTATTTTATTTGGGATGAATTGTATATTTTTTTTGCTAGGTGAGAAACTCTTAAATTTGGTTTAGCGACGGAGTTTTGGTCGTAAAATCCAATATTTTGTCCCTATATTTATGTATTGGCTACGAACATATCGTCCCAAATAAATTATGTTGTTTTGATATTAATCTTTTGCTACCACAAACTAGTCGCTATTAACAAGATTAGTGACAAAATAAATTACTTTTGCTATTGCTTTTTTGTCGCTACACGCCTATTTGAGCACTCAATTGAGACCAATAATCAATCAATTGCAACCGGTGTATTGATTTTAACGACCAAAAGTTTGGTAGCAATAGATTCTATTTTAGCGACAAACACGTAATCTAGTCGCAAAATAAAATCAGAGACGGGGATGTGGCTACGAAAACAACGACAAGTTTTTTGGTCACTGATATCATTTTGCGACCATATTTGGGCAATCAGCGACAAAGTGCTCGGTCGCAAATTTGGTTTTTTGTAGTAGTGGATTGAACTCGTTAGTGAAAGGTCCAGCTTATGCAATCGCACGCAGTCTAGTTAGAATTGCTCTCTGTTCTCCTTTATTACTTATTATCATAGTTATAGTGAATTTTATTCGTGTACCCCCACATAGTTCACTGGAAAGTATTTACATTCCCTCCCTATAAATGTAACGTTTTATGATTTCCCTATTTATCATATCCATTACATCAGAGATTTCACCATACCCAGTTACCATCACGGCCATAATAGGGAGAAACAAAAGGGTGGTACAGTCGATATTCCCGAGTTTGATAGGAACAAGGCAATTGATGACATTACTGCCAATGGGTTTACAGTGTTAAGAATGGATGTGGCTACAACATTAAGGTTTAAATGTATGTGGAAGAGTGGGACCCACACATACAAAGTCAGAGCTGATATTAAGATCGGTGATACAGGAACGGAAGTGCATCACAAGAAGAATACACGGCTTGTCAAGTCGGGTGCAGCTAAGATTCGGAGCACTTTTGGCCAAATCGGGTTTTTTTGTGCTGAATTTTGTTGTTGCGTGTTTTCTTTGTTCTTATTGGGTTGAATGTGCACTGTCATGGGTATTTGGTAATTTACTTCTGGTGTGTTTCAACTAGTCAAGTGCTCTATCTTATTTTTTGTTGTTGTTACGAATGAATTAAGTATGCTTACAGTCCACTTTTGGTGAATCCAAATTATTTTCTTTGCCAAAATGTCTCTCAATTCTGAAAGGGTGCTGATAGTTTGAGCGCTACTTTCTCAGCGTTGAGCGTAGAGGGAGAAAAATATTGTGTCATACCCGTTCTAATAAAAAATATTTTATCTGAGTCGTAAGTATTGACTCATAGACTTGGTAAAAACCATAACCTGAGTGTTTTTGCTCTCCATCTCAAGTTATTAGTTTGCTAAAAGGGCAGGAACGAAGCCACGAACTAAGGTTAAGGAAGGCTGAAGGCCGATTGGACAAAATAAACAAATACAAATATGTTTTTACAATACACAACCATTTCTGAAGAGTAGTCTCGAATAAATTATTTATAAATCTCGATGTAAAAAAATCATGCATCTTTATTTGGGTCTCATTTGTATTATAAAATTAGTAAAATGAAAATATAGTACGTTTCGTATGTTATAAACTTTAAGTAAAGATAATATAAGAAAATTTAGTTTTGACATTCTTAAATTGATATAATATGAATATAAATATAACAATTACATAATATATTAGTAAAACTAGTTTTTTATTTTTCAAAAGAATCTTTACATATATGTGAGATTTATATGCTTCCTAAAAATTTGTAACTACAACTAGAAAATATAATTAATTCATATTGTCTCATGTGTAGAACTATAAGAAAGACAATAAAGATTTCATATGTGTTTAATGTGTTGAATGATTTATATAGTTTTGATGCTGCATTTTATGTATTATCATACTGCTGGGTTTTTGAGAATCTACACATGCATTAAATATGCAATCTGACAAGTGAAATTTTGCTGCTTCTTTTCCTTTAATTTTTTTTATTCATATAACCTTCATATATATATATATATTTTTTTGAATGGGTACCTTCATATTTTATTTGTTAAACGATAGGAGGTCTAGATATTATTAGTAAGGACTAGAAGTTAATCATATAAGATAAGAGTATTTATATTCATTTTCATAGGAGGTTTCTTTTTCTTTACAGAGAGAGGAAGAATAGGCTGCGTAATTGGAAAAAAATATTTTTGGTAATAAAATAGTCAATGAAATGAAGGTCAAAATGGGCAATAACAGAAATATTTTATAATTTGCGCTCAACGCTTAAAAGTTGCGTTCAAAATATCAGCACCCATTCTGAAAAGATATGACTGTTATAAAATATTTCCAAAGACACTATATCTCTGAAACTAGTTTATATATAGAAATCATTAAGATCTGCCACTGCTCAGTAAGTTACTATTAATTAAGGGAGCATACACCTTGACTGTCGTGACAAACAAGACAGTGGAATTAATGATGTTTCTTTGATTTATTTAGGGGTGAACATAACATGGGTCAGATTATGCCGGTTTAGACCGAAATTATAACTCAGCCCAACTATAACGGGTTTAAGTTTTCTCAACCCAAATCCAACTCATAATATTTATAAAAAAAATTAATCCGGTAGTTTATTTGTTGGGCGAGTTGGACGGGTTAAACCGGGTTTTGAGTTTTATTAAGTGTGTTATACAACTATATATTAATCATCTATAATTTAAGATTTTAACATGTCAATAAACAAAAAATTATAAAAAAAATTAATTTTATTAAAATTTCATAATTATACATGTCAAAGGTTTGTGAAAAATAGAAACTTATGATATTCGAGAATTGATATTGGCAGGCAATATTTTGATGAGTACAGGCAAAGAAAATTTGTATTGACAATTTTACCCTATAATAAATGCATGACTTAATACTCTCCGGGGCAAAATTAAAAATATTCCTTGCAAGGAAGAATCAATCTCAAATATTATTCATATCCTTGGATACAAAAAATTCTTAAGTTTAAAATAAAAAGAAACTAAATAAATAAGAAAATAAGTAACTATAAATTTGTAATTGAATGTTACAAGAAAATTAAGCTCATGTTTCAGAAAAATTTGGCATTTAGTTCATCTAAAAAATCAGAATAAAACTTTATGTATCAACGAATAATAACAATTGTACCTTTTTATAATTTTTATTTGGGCTTGGCATGTTACGTTTTCTTAATAAGGTTTATTTAAAAAAAATAAATGTTTTTTAGAACATGATATGAAATATACAAGAATTCATACAAAACTCACTACATACATGGAAATATATTTTTTATTTTTTGAAAATGAAATTACTAAAACGATAAAAAAATATATGAGATATTTTACTAATACAATTTTCTATTCGGTCAGAAAAAAATTATTATTTTTCATTTGACTATTAAATTCTTAAATTGGAAAGATAGTTTGTTTAGGAATTTTAAGTAGTGCATTTATTGCAGCGGTAAAATTGTCATAAAAAACGTCTAGACCCGTACTCATCAAAATAATGCCTGCCAATAAAAATATTGTAGCAGTAAAATTATCATAAAAAACGTCTAGACCTGTACTCATCAAAATAATGCCTGCCAATAACAATTCCCTGATATTCACCATGTAATAGGTATTTACACAAGCGATTAAATATTTTAAGTTTATAATTAGAAAGTAATAATTATGAATTATGGAAATAAAAACTAAAAATATAAAATAACATATAAACTTGGAATAGAAAATGAAATAAAGAATTGAAAAAATATAGGATGACAACCAATTTTGGAGTGTGTGGTTTGGGTCGGGTTAATTCGGATTTTTAATTTAAAACTCGTAACCCAACCCATAATTCCAGGGTATTCAAAATTTAAATCCGGATCCAACCCAACAACTTCAAAACCTGAAGAAATCGGGTTGGACCGGGTCAGGTTACACGGGTTGGGCGGATTGGGCAGGTTGAGAATTATTTTTACACCCCTAGATTTCCCCTAGATTTCTGGAGAAATTAAGATATTTCAAAGGAAAAAAATTTAGATCTCCCATCATATTTAGCTTTTATTGGCTGCCAATAAGATGTGAGCCTAAATTGGAAGCTCACCCATATACCTGAATATTTTTTATTAGCTCCTAGTGGCTCCAATATATTTTAGTCCAAAATTTATTTCGCCACATATTGTTGTCTCCCGGACTCCTATATCTTTCAACCAAAATTTCATAATTTTATTTTGGTTTCTGTTTATACCTTAGCATTTACAACAATATATCTTAGATTCTAAATATTATAACTTTATATTTTTTTAATAATATACCTTACATTCTTAACATTACACCTCTATATTCGCCACAATATATATATATATATATATATATACACACACACACACACACACACACACACACACACACACACATATATATATACATACATACACACACACATATATATATATATATATATATATATATATATATATATATATATATATATATATATATATATATATATATATATATATATATATATATATATACCTTAAATTCTAAATAATAGAAACGAAAAAACTAAAATATTTGAAGATATAAGTCTCATTATACATATCTAGATGATGCGACTAATGAACATATATCTCCGCAAAAAAAAGACGATAAAGCTTTATACCACAACAATATATTTTAGATTCTAAACATTATATATTTATATTTCCAACAATATACCTTACATCAAAAATTCACTGGGAGTCATAAGGAGCTACTAAACAAAATAATTAGGTGCCGTTTGGGTCGTGGTTTTTTGCCAAGCCATCCAAGTAGGATGGATTCCATTCCTACGTTTGGTATGATACTAGGTAATAAAGTAAGGTAATCGAGGATTCCCTAGGTAATATTTGGTGGGAAAATGATTACCTCCAAAATATGTGTCTTTCCACATTCCCACAAGGAGGGAATCCATTTTTCAATTTCCCGCCAAAATTAATAAGAAAAAAATTTCTTTAAAACGTTTTTTCTTCTTTATTGTACATCATCCGTCCAAGCTTTTTTTTTGTGAGACTTTGATAGCTAGTAAACTTTCATCAACATATGAAATCAGGTGTTCTAATATCGAAAGATACGAGCATGACAAATTACTTCTTCACACTACCAGATTCTATGAAGGAAGAATATGCGAATTTTTGACATGACAAAAATTCATCCTGTATTTTCCACATTGTTACCAAATATAATATTTTCTCAATTATTTTTAAATAAAAAATAGATATTTAAATAATTTAATATACCAATTTTTTTTGGACAATGAGCCGAATTGATGAATTAATACCGTCTTCATTTTATTTGACTGACTTAGAAAATGTTCAATATGAATTATATATGAACGTATCGCGAACTGTATTATTCGCGTATCACGAATGAGTAACTATGGTTGCAAGTGATGTTTGAGCAATAGTTTTTATTATGATTATTAGTTGTTGAATTTGTTTCTTTTGATAATGGATTATTAATTTTATTATTAGAATATTCTATTTTGTTTAATTATTTTTTATGTGAGATGAAGGCATTCAACCTTCCATAATTACAAATTAGGAAGGAGATTTCTTAGACATTAGGTTTCTTGGCAAGAGGATTTCGTTATTACCATGCATTTTTTATTTCCTACTTTATCTTTTATATTAGGTAATAGTGTATGGCAAATTTAGTAACAAATGGTTTCTTTTGGGAACCCCTCAGGCCTTACCTATATAAAGGGGCTATTAGCTATTGTAAGAGATAATCAATCCATTATTAATAAAGCTATTTTCTTGAGTTGAGTAATACTCCTCTTGTATCGTATCTTAGTCTTTTATTCCTTTTTCAATTATTCGCTTCCGTACGCTATCAGTTGGTACCAGAGCAAGTTCAATGGCCGCCTATTGTCAATGAAAAGGACGTAACGCCGCCGCCACCGCCCATCAAGTTCTAGAAGCTGATGCGAAGGATCGCATGGTCGAAGAGATAAAATAACAGATACAACAACTCCAAGAGCGCCTTGCGTCAATGGATATCGCTAATCGTCACTTTGAACGCCGATCGAGCCATGGTACCCCGAGCAGCAACTCTGACCTAAGCCGTGACAGCCGATCGAGACAGGGATCTTCGGGAAGTTCCGAAGACAACATCAACCCCTTCCAGAACAATCGATCCGCTAATTCCAGCGATGAGTTCTCTCCTTCACCCGACGAGTTCACCCGCTAACAATCGATGCTGGTTTTTTAAGGACGCATGAAACCCGACGAGTTTGTTGATTGGTTGGCTCCATATAGTTGAACGCACGTTTGACTACAAAGAGGTGTCTGACGAAGAGAAGTTAAAGATTGTGGCAATCCGACTAACGAAGAATTCCTCAATCTGGTGGGAGCAAGTCAAACAACGACGTGTAAGAGAAGGCAAGGCGAAAATTTGCTCGTGGGAGAAGATGAAAAGGTAACTCCGTAAGAATAGAGGATGATAGCACCGTGAAGTAGGATGATCGCACCGTTAACGACTATATAGAGGATGATAGCGTACGGAAGCAAATAATTAAAAGAGGAATAAAAGACTAAGATACTGTACAAGAGGAGTATTACTCAACTCAAGAAAATAGCTTTATTAATAATTGATTGGTTGCCTCTTACAATAGCTAATAGCCCCATTATATAGGCAAGGCCTGAGGGGTTCCCAAAAGAAACCATTACCTTGTTACTAAATTTTCCATACAATACTACCTAATATAAAAGATAAAATAGGAAATAAAAAATACATGGTAATAACGAAATCCTCTTGCCAAGAAACCTAATGTCTAAGAAATCTCCTTCCTAATTTGTAATTATGGAAGGTTGAACGCCTTCATTCGCTTCAGCTGTGCGTAAACTCGTCCCGAGTTTATTTCTTTATCTTCATTATTTAGAGTGAGATCTTTAAAATTAAAAATTGCTAGGACTCCATAATTTTCTGGAAGCTTAATCTTGTAAGAGTTGTCATTTATGCGTTCAAGAACCTTGACAGCGCCATCAGCATGAGTTTTGATCTTTTCAAGTCGGTTCGATGTGAAGTAGTCCTTACTGCCTCCTATTACTCCTTCCATGAATCGTATGATGTCGCAGAATTCGATATCTTGAGGCATACCATTTCGCATCTTTTACAAACAGAAGTACGGTAGGTAATTTATATTGGATGATGTCTTGGAATTCTTTAAATAGATATTTCGGTTATGTTGGAACTTCTCACTTTTCTTTTTGAGAAACCATCCATTTTACTGTCTCAAATTCCTCAAATTTTTCATGAAATGGGATTTTGGTGAGAAATACATTATTCTCTGTAATAATTTGATTGGGTAGATCTTTAAATTTTAACGGTTCGAGTATCATCTTTTTTTTCTTCATTCTCAAAAGTATAAGGATTCATAAAATCATCA
Organism: Juncus inflexus; assembly: GCA_024447665.1. NCBI lineage: Eukaryota > Viridiplantae > Streptophyta > Magnoliopsida > Poales > Juncaceae > Juncus > Juncus inflexus. Next base: position 3,097,311 of record JAJHPC010000001.1, on the reverse strand, counting down.
TAATTTACTTTACTGTCGTACTGCCATGGTCTTCTAAAGTATAAGTGACATGCATCCATAAGTAACACGTCACACTAAACTTCATCTCGGTATTTAAACCCAACAGAAACACTCACTAAATAGTTTGTTTCTATTTTAAAAGAGTTTACATTTTGAATTCATGATAATTTATAAGGTCTAGGGTGTTTCTCGGTTTGTAAAAGTAATTTATCAACCATAGTAGTTGAAATAACATTCTCACAACTATTATCTACAATAACTTGGTATATCTTACCATGAGAAGCACACTTTGAGTGGAAGATAACTTGACAGAGCGAATTCTCGTTAGAGGCCAGATTAGAAGTCAAAACTCGTTGTGCCACTAGTATCTTTCCAGAATCTGCACACGTCAGTTCATCATTATCTTCTGGATAATCATCGTAAATCGCTGGGGCATCAAAATTCATCATCTCATTATGGGGTTTTCTCTAATAGTGAATATTTCTTGATTCGGATAATCATTGATGATGTCAACAGAGGGGATGTTGATTTCCATATCAGTCGACTTATGACAGTATTCTCTTTGATGGCGATGAGGTGGAGGAGAGAACTCATCATCTGAGATGGCATGTTGTCAATTATGAAAATGATTGATGTTGTGCTCGGGACTGCTCGAAAATTCGTGCCTCAATCGGCGGTCGTGGCTTCGATCATGGGTCAGATTAGCTATCAAAGCTCGTCGCGCCACCAAGAGTTCTTTGGAATCCATGAACGTCACTTCCTCAGCATCTTCTGGATCATCATCAAAAATTGCCGAGGTGTCGATATTCTCCATCTCTTCTATAGATTCTCCGAAAACAGTGAATAATTACTGATTCGGGCAATCTGATGCGATGTGTCCATAACCTTTGCACTAACAACATTGGGTTGCCTTTCCTTTGAATCGAGTCCCGATGGTGCTTTCAATGGACTTGTCTGGGTTGTTCGTAGCAGGATTTTTTGTGGTTTGTGTGTGTTGGTTTCAGTTCAACCGAGAATGGAATTCTCAATTGGTATTATGGGAAAATTCATTGCGGTTTATATGCAAGTTTCAACACGTTGTTGTAGGAGTAATATGATTGAAGTTGTATCTTGTCTCTAATATCTTTACGGAGCCCTCGGAGATATCGCGCAATCGTCTCTTCTTCAGGTTCGGATACTCTACACTTCATCATAAGAAAATCGAACTCCTCTATATAGTCGTTAACAGTGCGATCATCCTACTTCACATCTTGGAGTTGATAAAAGGCCTCCTGCAAGTAGCCGTCAAGTAGAAATTTTTTACGGAGTTCCCTTTTCATCTTCTCGCACGAGTGAATTTTTGTCTTGCCTTCTATTACTCGTCATTGTTTGACTTGCTCCCACAAGATTGAGGCATGCTTCGTTAGTCAGATTGCCACAATCTTGACCTTCTCTTCGTCAGACACCTCTTTGTAGTTAAACGTGCGTTCAACTGTATGGAGCCAATCAACGAACTCGTCGGGTTACATGCGTCCTTCAAAAACCCAGATGTTTGTTTTCATATCAATAGACTTACGATGGTGCTCTCTCCGATGGCGGCGGGGTGAAGGAGAGAACTCGTCGCTGGAATTAGCGGATCGATTGTTGTGGAAGGGATTGATGTTGTCGTCGGAACTTCTCGAAGATCCGTGCCTCGATCGGCGGTCGTGGCTTTGGTCAGAGTTGCTGCTCGGGGTACCGTGGCTCGATCGGCGTTCACGGTGACGATCGGCGATCTCCATTGACGCAAGGCACTCTTGGAGTTGTTGTATCTGACTTTTCATCTCTTCGACCATGCGATCCTTCGCATCAGCTTCTGGAACCTAATGGGCGGTGGCGGCTGTTGGGTTTCGGACGTGCATAACGCAGCGGAAAATAAAAATTTCGTCCAAAACTAATCCGAGGACCCGTGCGTATCGGTTAAATCAAAGAAATAAATCTTAAAGATACCTTTCAGATTACACTTAATCCGTGACGCTCAAACCATGTGTGTTGTCCATGCGCCTCTAAACCGGTTACCGTCCTAACCGATTTTCCGTCCGTCTAGGTTGGATCGTGCGAAAATCATCTACCACACATACAATCGGTCTCCACCGAAACTCTCAACAACCCGTTCTCATCTTCTTAGGCCGAATAGATAACAAGTGCCGAAATTACGAACGCCTCTACCGGAATCCACAGGAACAAACTTCTTAAAACGGGAAGAAGAACAATGTATATGCTAGTAGCTTGTTCTCCTCTTGCATAAGAAAACTCTTTGTCTTCTTCTTATTTTATCTCACAAAAGATGTATATAATTCCTCTCATATAATCGCACTCCTTCATTTTTGTTATACAAAAAGAAAGCACCCTTTCATAATTTTGTCATACAAATTAGAAAGTACATTTTCTCTCTTTTGTCTCACAAAAGAGAATGTGAAATAATGAGAGAGAGAGAGAGAATGATGTGTTATATTGTGAATTTGGAGCCCTCTATGTCCTTATATAGAGGTGAAGAGTCATGTCTCTTCACACTAAAAGATGTGTATAATATCATTCATCATTATCCATATGCCATCATCTAGACTCTTCTAGATTACATGATCTTTTGTGCTCATAGTCTTTATATACATATATATCACATCTTATCACATAAGATGATAATATCTTTTGTGACATTCTTATGCAACTCATCATATAAGTCGCTAGGATTTTCTGCACCCGTTTCAGTTTGTTCTTTGTGTGTGACCCTGTAGGTTCTATTAATGTTGGCAATAGACTTGATAGTCTATAAATCATGAGCGGACACTAGCAAGCCATCATGACTACCCAATTTAAGTGAATATCGGTTATCCGATTTACCTAATCAACAATCACATATTTAGCCCCTTTGTCACGCGATATCTATATCGATCATAAGGCATGTAATATGTCATCCTTATATAAATCGATTAATATTTCTTGATCCCAAATTAAACTGAACAAGAACAAATGACATTAATAACTCTTATTAATTCATTTGAGTATGGCCATACATTTCTTCAGTTCAATTCATCAAGAGGCCTAAAGATATCTCTCTCATTTATGAGAGGAACAAATCCCGTCTTGATTGCACTCATCCCTCTACATGATTCATTGTATACCTAATCATAACCGTTATGACCACTCGGTTAAAGGCAGTGTTAGATTATATTAAAGTATAAAATTACTCCTGTTGGAAACCAAGACAATCTCAGGTCAAAGGACTATAAATACTTTATGTTACAAGAATCGCTAATGACGTAAAACATGTAGCATTCTTATGGCGGGCCAGTCCAGTATATGGTCTCTAACATATACCTATGTTAATGACTTGATAACTATTTATCCATGATCAGTAAAACATAATCATCAGTCAACTAATATACTGGTGTACATTTATAGCTTGTATATAAATATATATTTATATGTATCTGCAAATATATTTGTCTCCACAAATATCCTATAAATGACTTGGGACGATTTAGAATAGCATTCATAACACTTTTTGGTTTTACTATCAAAGTCACGCACTTTGATGACAAAAAGCTGAATTGCATATTCATGGTCTATTTTAATTATATTAAAATAACCTATACGCACATATTATATGAAATATCTTAGAATAAATATTATGTTTATTATTACAATCCATCATTTAGGTCACAAACACTTTGGCCTAGGGCATAATACCATCAATCTCCCACTTGCATTAGGCCAAATCAACCAAATATCTCATACTCATTGATCTACAAGGTATCACATACCCGTTGACCCAACATGATCACCATCATTTGCGGGATTGGATTCTTAAATGGATTATCAAACATCTCAACTTTCAAAGTCTCTAACCATTAGAGCCTTGACTCATCATAGTCTATTAGTAGAATGTGGACTCATCATCTATGAGTACAAAATTTTTATCATTAGACACGAAAAATCTATATTTTTTGGACCTGCGATAAATCTTAATAGATCTACATGAATACACTTATGTTATATACTCAGACTCTTCAACATCTTGAGAGTCTAGTTGATTAATCGCAGACTCAATCACTAGTTGAAATCTGAATTAATTTCCATCCGAGCATTACTGTCAATATGTGGAATTTGAACTTTTCAAATTTACTCCCACTAATTCTATTGGAAACACTTCTTCCAAAGAGATATAATTTTCGAGTAATAAACACTTTGTTCTCATATTAATTATAGAAGTAATATCCTTTAGTTTTCTTAGGATATTCCACAATAAGCACTAATCCGATTAGATGCATGATGCTTCAATTAAGTATCATATCCTCAAATCTTGATAAAAGATAATCTGATACACCTACCAGTCCATATCACATATGGAGTCTTTTACAACTGCTTTAGATGTAATTATATTCAGTATGAATGCAATAAGAGCGTAACCCCGAAAGAAATAGAAGATATTTGACTCATTATAATCGAATTATATCTAATAAAGTTCGATATAGTTATCATGATGATCGAACACTTGGTTCTCGACTCCTCGATCTCATCAAAGAAATTTGATTTTTCAAAGCAAAGTTTTATTCTCTACTTCATTATTTGTAACTTTTGAACTTTTTCAAAATATTCAAATTTATTGTTTCAATAAATTGATGAAATAATTTTCTCTAGCACCTTCCCTCATTGATGAACATACATCACTATGTATGAGAGCCAATAAGTAACTTGCTTTCACCTTACTTTGTGAAAGACGTATATGTCATCTTGTCTAATAAATAAGTTACACATGTTTCAAATGATTCAAAATCAAATGAATTTGAAAATCCATCTTAATGGATTTAATAAATGTTCATCTTATTTAAGTAGACCAAGCGACAATGCTAGATTTAAATACTTAATATTAATGTTATAGATGGACTTATAATTATCTTGTTCGATATAACACATAAGGTAATTTTTCTATTGGAACATTTCCAAAGAAAAATGACATTTGTGAATGATGAAATTATTATTCTCAATAATAAAGTAATGACCATTCATAGTTAAACTCGAACTATAGATAATACAAAATTTATTGTCGACATTAAATAACAATTATTTATGTCGGCGATAAGTCCAAAAAGACAATGTAAATAAATGAGTTACTTGAGAAAATGCAACAACTTTTGCTACATTTGTCACTCATATGTTAACATCATATTTACTCAATAGTCTACAACTTTGTCAGCACATTTTCACAAATGTGTGATTCACATCGTGTATCTAATACACATGATGTGAAATAGACAAGTTAATTTCTATAACAAAAATATTTGAAGCGGTAGTCACACTATCCTTTCATTCTCTTTTTTCATATCTTCTTGAGAAATTATGGTTTCTTTCAATGAACCGATTCAGTGCAAAAGATACTAATTTCTTACCTAAGGCCGAAACCTCGACAACATCTTGCCCTTATCTTTGGGAGTACTTTTTACGTTCCTTTTAAGCACGAGAACATTATTGACAATACTTGTCCATGTTCATGTTAACGATTATTAGCATCTTATGTTATCTGTCCTTCTCAAGAACTTATTGTGAGACATAAATAGATATACTATTCAATTTGAATAATATGCAAAGACTATTATTCTTTAAATATTTCATATAATGGCTCACACTATTTTTTAATCAAATCAATAGCCCTCAATCGCATTGATTCGGAAACTTTCAATCCATGAAGTTTCATAGTGAGACCAGATCCATATTTCAATTAAGTCCTAAGTGAGCTTTGGCTCATCGCCCAGAAGTTAACTTATTTAGGTAGGAATAATTTCAATTATATCTCATACAACTCTTGAACAACATAGGATAAGTATCATATGCCCGACGTATATATCCTATCGGATGCCCTGAGCCCAAGTCCGACTTGATAGCCCAGTTAAGTCAAACCATGTCTAATCATCGGCAAAATAGTACCCAACACACTCCGCTTTGGCATGACCTATGTTGGCTCACATTTCCCGCATTCTCTCCTCCTAAGATTGTCCCTACATACCCAGCTTTGGCATGACCTATGCAGGGTAGATCAGAGTATCGAGAGATTTAGACTTATGGAGGGCACTTCCCGACTTAACATTGTTTTGAGGGATTTTATTTAATAATATATGTTATTATGCAATCTTCAAAGAACATCACATGTAATAATAAAATAAAGATAATAACGATGATGATCTTTATGAACTAACATAAAGATTTCCTAATATATATTTCATTTCCATGAGACTTTTCTTAGATTGTATATGGAAATCTTATCTCCATGTATAGAAATCGATGAACTCTTTTATTACCATGATGTGTGATTGAAAATGAATCTATCATCTTAATGATGTATACATGATGGAAGATGAACTCCTTCATCTCCATGATGTATGTGTTATGCCTAATGAACTCTTTCATTATATCAACACATATCAACAAATATATCAAATATAAACATAATCATATTATGTTTTAATTGTTTACCCATTTATAATATATATAGGCGTGGTCATCATTGTCAACATTTGGCAGATCCAAACTCAATGTTTGATTTGGTCAATATTTGACTCGGTCAACGATCAACATTTGACAATGTCAACAGTCAATGGTCAATATTTTGACCAGGTCATGATCAACTTTTGACCAATTCAATGGTCAACGGTCTAGGTGTAAATTAGTATAGTCAATTGTCAACAATTAATAGTCAATACAATCAATAGTCAACATAGTCCATAGTCAACACAGTGGGTCAACAGTCTACTGTCAACATGGTCAACATGGTCAACACCCGGTCAACTTCGTCAACACACATTTATCTACACATTAATGCATCATAGTCATCTTTTCATGAATTCAATACATCACATGCAACTTTTAATGAAATAATGCATCACATGCGCCATTTCAAAAAGGCAATTCATGGTATGCACCCTTTCATGAAGACACAACTATTCAAGAGGTCACAACTCTTGTGATTGCACCTTTTCGGTCGTATCTCTTGGTTGCGCATGTCAATTACACCCGTTGGTCCCATCCCTTGGTTGCACCTCCTGTTCGCAACCGTTAGTCTCAACCTATTAGACATGACATTTGGATTATATCCGTTGATCACACCCTCTAGTCGCACCCTTTGGTCGCAACTCTTGGACTCAACCTCTGGATCGCATCCCTTGGCGGCATCTTTTGGACACAACTTCTGGATCACATCCATTCATCGCATCTTTTAATCGCATATGTTGGACATAACTTTTGATCGTAACTTTTGGTCATACCCGTTAGTCGCACCTGTTGGTTATAACTTTTGGTCACACCCCTTGGTCACATCTCTTGGTCGCAACCGTTCGTCGCAACCTTTGGAACATATTCTTTGGTCGCACCTCTTAGACGCAACTCTTGGATCGCATCTTTTAGTCGCACCCCTTGGTCGCAACTCTTGATCGCAACTTTTGGACACAACCTTTAGATTGCATCTTTTGGTTGCATCTCTTGGACATAACACTTAATCGCAACCTTTGAATTATATTCATTGATCATACCCTTTGATTGCATTTCTTGATCACAACTTTTGGATCATTAGGTATATCACAGATAATGATAACTTAAATAAAGTTCAATTCTAATTATCAGTCAACTATAATTTGAAATAGTTGAAAAGGTGTGTTCAGTTAATATGTAGTTGAATCATGAGTCAACTGTACAATTGCCTGGATGAAACCATGGTGAACCGACCTTAGCATGAGTTTGTCCTTGAGATATTAACATTCAAAATATCGTTAAGAGTTACATTAACTATTAACATATATTTGTTGTGAAAGTCTGATGCAAAATGTTTTCACGTGTATCATTTGGCTGCAACTCTTGCATGCACTTTTTCATTAAAATATATCTTTTCAATTAAAAGATAACTTTTTAACAAAACAAACACTCTTTCAAATAATACGTCATATATATGTTTTATTTTACTGCAACTCTTGAATGAACCTTTTCATCAAATAATTTTAATGTATCAAATATATATTTTCATGAATTAATGATCATATGAACCCTTTCATAAATATAGTACATCACATGTATCTTTTTATGAATTAATCCCCAAACCTTCGCATCCATTCAAATCAATTCATTAAATATTCAACACTTGAATACTCTATTTGCAAGCCTTATAATTATAAATCAAAATTATAAATGGTATTTAAATGGTATATATCATATATATACTTTCTCAATTTAACCGAAACACGCACGTCGCTCTGATACCACTGTTGGGTTTCGGACGTGCAAAACGCAGCGGAAAATAAAAATTTCGTCCAAAACCAATCCGAGGACCCGTGTGTATCGGTTAAATCAAAGAAATAAACCTGAAAGATACCTTTCGGATTACGCTTAATCTGTGACGCTCAAACCATGCGTGTTGTCCATGTGCCTCTAAAACGATTACCATCATAACCGATTTTTCGTCCGTCTAGGCCGTCTAGGTCGGATCATGCGGAAATCATCTACCGCACATACAATCGGTCTCCACCGAAACTCTCAACAACCTATTCTCATCTTCTTAGGCCGAATAGATCACAAGCACCGAAAGTACGAACGCCTCTACCGGAATCCACACGAACAAACTTCTTAAAACTGGAAGAAGAATAATATATATGCTAGTAGCTTGTTCTCCTCTTGCATAAGAAAACTTTTTTTCTTCTTCTTATTTTATCTCACAAAAGATGTATATAATTCCTCTCATATAATCGCACTCCTTCGATACAAAAAGAAAGCACCCTTTCATAATTTTGTCATACAAATTAGAAAGTATATTTTCTCTCTTTTGTCTCACAAAAGAGAATGTGAAATAATGAGAGAGAGAATGATGTGTTATATTGTGAATTTGGAGCCCTCTATGTCCTTATATAGAGGTGAATAGTCATGTCTCTTCACACTAAAAGATGTGTATAACATCATTCATCATTATCTATATGCCATCATCTAGACTCTTCTAGATTACATGATCTTTTGTGCTCATAGTCTTTATATACATATATATCACATCTTATCACATAAGATGATAATATCTTTTGTGACATTCTTATGCAACTCATCATATAAGTCGCTAGGATTTTCTGCACCCGTTTTAGTTTGTTCTTTGTGTGTGACCCTGTAGGTTCAATTAATGTTGGGAATAGACTTGACAGTTTATAAATCATGAGCGGACTCTAGCAAGCCATCTTGACTACCCAATTTAAGTGAATATCGGTTATCCGATTTACCTAATGAACAATCACGTATTTAGCCCCTTTGTCACGCGATATCTATATCGATCATAAGGCATGTAATATGCCATCCTTATATAAATCGATTAATATTTCTTGATCCCAAATTAAATTGAACAAGAACAAATGACATTAATAACTCTTATTAATTCATTTGAGTATGACCATACATTTCTTCAGTTCAATTCATCAAGAGGCCTAAAGATATCTCTCTCATTTATGAGAGGAACAAATCCCGTCTTGATTGCACTCATCCCTCTACATGATTCATTGTATACCTAATCATAACCGTTATGACCACCCGGTTAAAGACAATGTTAGATTATATTAAAGTATAAAATTACTCATGTTGGGAACCGAGACAATCTCAGGTCAAAGGACTATAAATACTTTATATTACAAGAATCGCTAATGACGTAAAACATGTAGCATTCTTATGGCGGGTCAATCCAGTATATGGTCTCTAACATATACCTATGTTAATGACTTCATAACTATTTATCCATGATCAGTAAAACATAATCATCAGTCAACTAATATACTGGTGTATATTTATAGCTTGTATATAAATATATATTTATATGTATCTGCAAATATATTTGTCTCCACAAATATCCTATAAATGACCAGGACGATTTAGAATAGCATTCATAACAATTTATAGTTTTACTATCAAAGTCACGCACTTTGATGACATAAAGCTGAATTGCATATTCATGGTCTATGTTAATTATATTAAAATAACCTATACGCACATATTATATGAAATATCTTAGTATAAATATTATGTTTATTATTACAATCCATCATCTAGGTCACAAACACTTTGGCCTAGCACATAACACCATCAAGCGGCGACATTACGTTCTTTTCGTTGACGATAGGCCCATCTTTACTGAAGCGAATAATTAAAAGAGGAATAAAATACTAAGATACGATACAAGAGGAGTATTACTCAACTCAAGAAAATAGCTTTATTAATAATTGATTGGTTGTCTCTTACAATAGCTAATATCCCCTTTATTTAGGTAAGGCCTGAGGGGTTCCGGAAAGAAACCATTACCTTGTTACTAAATTTGCCATACAATACTACCTAATATAAAAGATAAAATAGGTAATAAAAAAATACATGATAATAACGAAGTCCTCTTCATAGGAAACTTAATGTCTAAAAAATCTCCTTCCTAATTTGTAATTATGGAAGGTTGAACGCCTTCAGAGGAGTTCGATTTTCTTATGATGAAGTGTGGAGTATCCGAACCTGAAGAAAAGACGATTGCGCAATATCTCCAAGGGCTCCGTAAAGATATTAGAGACAAGGTAGAACTTCAATCCTATTACTCCTACAACGACATGTTGAAACTTGCATTAAGGATTGAGAAACAATTGAAAGAAATAAGAGTAAACCGCAGTGGTTTTTTCCGTAATACCAATAGAGAATTTCATTCTCGGTTGAACTGAAACCAACACACACAAACCATAAAAAATCCTGCTACAAACAACCCAGAGAAGTCCACCGAAAGCAACATCGTGACTCGATCCAAAGGAAAGGCAACCCAATGTTTTAATTGCAAAGGTTATGGATACATCGCATCAGATTGCCGGAATCAGAGAGTATTCACTATTTTCGGAGAATTTATAGAAGAGATGGAGAATATCGACACCCCGGTGATTTATGATGATGATCCAGAAGATGCCGAGGAAGTGACGTTTGCGGATTCCAAAGAACTATTGGTGGCGCGACGAGCTTTGACAGCTAATTCGACCCCTGATCGAAGCCACGACCGCCGACCGAGGCACGAATTTTCAAGCAGCCCCAACCACAACATCAATCATTTCCATAATCGACAACATGCCATCTCAGATGATGAGTTCTCTCCTCCACCTTATCGCCATCAAAGAGAATACTGTCATAAGTCGACTGATATGGAAATCGGACATCCCTTCTATTGACATCATCAACGATTATCCGAATCAAGAAATATTCACTATTAGAGAAAACCCCATAAAAGAGATGATGAATTTTGACGCCCCAGCGATTTACGACGATTATCCAGAAGATACTGATGAACTGACGTGTGCAAATTCTGGAGAGATACTGGTGACACAACGAGCTTTTACTATGAATTTGTTCTCTAACATTTTTCACTCGCAGTGCACTTCTCATGGTAAGATATATCAAACTTTTATTAATAATTGTAGTTATGAGATTGTTGTTTCAATAATTATAGTTGATAAATTACTTTTACAAGACGAGAAACACTATGGATCTTATGAATTATCATGGATTCAAAATGGAAACTCTTTTAAATAGGAACAAAGTGTTTAGTGAGTTTTTTTATTGGGTCTAAATACCGAGATGAGTTTTGTGTCACGTAGTACCTATGGATGCATGTCACTTACTCCATGATGGATATTGGCAATACTTTCTCATAACAATTTTACAAATATCTATTCTTTTGAGAATAAAGAAAAAAATGTGATACTCAAACCGTTTAAATTGGAAGATCTTACCCAATCAAGTTATTGCAGAGAATAATATCTTTCTCATCAAAACTCCATTTCATGAAAAATTTGAGGAATCTAAGGTAGTAAAATGGATTATCTCTCAAAACCGAAAGTTGGGTGATCCAACAAAACCAAAACATTTACTTGAAGACCTCCAAGACTTTATCCTAGATGACATACCTCCCGAACTTCCATTTGTTAAGGATGCGAAGTGGTATGCCTCGAGATATTGAATTTTGCGACATAATACGAATCACGAAAGGAGCAATAGGAGGCATCGTAAGCATGGTAGGTTCAAAGAAGAAAATTTAGCAGGGATACATGCCAGTAAGGACTGCTTCACATCGAACCGACTTGGAAAGATCAAAACCCGTGCTGATGGCTCTATCAAGGTTCTTGAACGCATCAATGACAACTCTTACAAGATTAAGCTTCCAGAAAATTATGGAGTCTTAGTCATTTTCAATTTTAAAGATCTCACTCCAAATAATGAAGATGAAGAAATAAACTCGGGACGAGTTTACGCGCAGCTGAAGCGAATGAAGGTGTTCAACCTTCCATAATTATAAATTAGGAAGGAGATTTCTTGGGAATAAGTTTACTTGGCAAGAAGATTTCATTATTACCATGTATTTTTTATTTCCTATTTTATCTTTTCTATTAAGCAGTATTGTAGGGCAAATTTAGTAATAAGGTCGTTGTTTCTTTTGGCAACCCCTCAGGCCTTGTCTATATAAATGGTCTATTAGCTATTGTAAGGAACAACCAATCAATTATCAATAAAGTTATTTCTTGAGTTGAGTAATACTCCTCTCGTATCGTATCTAGTCTTTATTCCTCTTTCAATTATTCGCTTCCGTACGCCATCATGAGGTTTTAATTAATTTATCTAAATATATCTTATAAATGTAGCAAGTCTAATAAATAATGATATTTTATACATTCAAATCATGGAAAAGATAGATGTACCAACCAAACATAGTAATCACACATGCCTTGCAATGACATTCCTTGGCATCCTTGTATTCGAAGGCATCTATCAAGCCACGAACCAAACGGCCCCTTAGATGTTCAATTTCGTGTGAGTCATTTTGGAGCTCATCAACTTTTCAACAAGATATGGCAGCTCGGGGGTACATAGAATTCGGAGCTCCGAAAGATTTCAAATGGCTCCCAATTATGTGGATACGTGGCGGCTTCTTGTTTAATGGGAACTGGGGAACCATAATTTATAGGAGGTAATTAGCCGGTTCCTATTTCAAAACGTCGCAATAATTATTCTCCTTTTTCTGGTGGCAAGTATAGTGTGCTACTTTCCTTGTGATAAACAAAACATTATTTATTTTTATGAAATGAAATAACTGAGTTCTTTAAAGGTGATAACTAATTTATTTCAGGAAATTTACCAAAAAAAAATCCCTTACATTAAGCCTAAATTGCAAAAAGTCCTATGATAGGCAATTGAAAAAAAAATGCATTGTTGTCAAAAGAAAAAAAAAACTACAAAGCTCCTCCTGTTAGTAGTTTCTTTTAGATTCAACTCATGTTTGATGAGTTGAAATTTTTTGCTAAATATAAGCTAAATAAGATTGTATTTACCGGAATTTAAACCTATGACCTCTTGGTCCAAATTCAATAGTCTTTACCAATTAAGTTATATGTCATGTACACGTTAGTTACAAGTTAACACCATTAGTTTTCATATATATATATATATACACTTAGACAATCACTTTATGTTCCAAGTTTTAATGTATAGTTCAAAATATTCCGGAATTACTGGACTATGGTCTGTGTAATTGGTTAATCTCAGCACTCTGGGGCCCTTGAAAAGGGTTTAAAGATCCTGCTTCTCTAGAAGCAGGATACTTAATGTCTCTCTATTTTCTGCCATTTGATTAATGGGCTGTGATATAGCCCAATTAATATTAATGACTCTATCTTAACGGAGCATCCTATTGTCATCAACTTTTCGCGAGAAGCAGGATCCTCGAACCCCCTTGAAAATAGCTAGTTTAGGAAAGCATGAGCGGCTAGGTGCTGCGCGTGAAAGACCGAACTTTGTGTTCTGCGCAACCAAAGAATACAATTTTTTCCATAAAAGAAAATTGATTTGACTCAAATCTATCACATAATTGACTTTCTTTATTCGAAAATATTTTCTTCCATTTTTTTTTGTGCAAAACACGAAGTTCGGCATTTTTCACGAAACACTTAGTCCGCTTCCTAGGAAAGCATCTCTAAATTAGAGCTGACAAACATAATCCAAACCCGAAAGACCCGTCCGACCCACCTGAAATCTTACCCGATCCGATCCGAAAAAATTGATAAAATCAAATGACTCGAACCCGCCCGACATGGACCTGAAGAACCCAAAACCTAAATAACTGTTGTTTCGTGATCACTCTAACCCGACCTGACATAAAACCCGACTTGTCCGAACCCGATATAGCCCGTGGCCCGAGAGAATCCGAGACCTGATAAGCCAAGATCTGAACTACGCGAACCCATATTGACTCTTAAACTAACCTGAAACCTGAATATATCCCAAATAATAATTTAATCTAATAAGAACTTTAAAATCAATATAAATGTTCTTTTTTTTGTCCTTCTTGCCCATTTTTTGTATTTTATTCTTTTATCTTCAACAAATCAGTCAAATGAATCAAGAGATCATTTTCAATATGTTTCAACATGATTTTATAACATAGTGTTCTTAATGTATCATAATACTTCTTATTGAATATGAAATATATTATTTTATACCAATTCAATTTAGCTACATTTCAAATTGGTATATCAAAACTCATAGGAATATGGAGGGTAAATCGAGTCTAGGTTGGGCGGGTTCGGGCATCGAGAGAGTCGGGCGGGTCTTTCGGGTTCGGGTCATATTGACAGCTTTAGGTTTATGTAGAGGTGACAAACGGCGAGTTGGGTCAGAATCAGGTTCGGTTATTCGGACTAAACATGTAGAGGTGGCAACACATGTTGCATTTGGGTTTCGTATAGACACAAAATCAGGTCAGTTTTCGGCTCGGGTCTCGGGTTTTAGCAGGTTCAAGTCGGGCCGGGTTAGGTCAGTTTTATGTTTGCATAATTTTGGTTCAGGTTCTTTAGATTCAGATCTGACGAGTTTGGGTAGTTTGATATTTCTAAAATATCCGGATCGGGTCGGGTATCGGGTAGATCAGGCAACTCTTTCGAGTTCTTTTTTCTAGTTTCAGATCCATTGGGTCGGGCTATTTCGTGTTCGATTCAAGTATTTCGGGTATCATATTGATAGTTTGTACACGTTGAGATCAATTTTGAGTTAGAGTTATTTGGGTCTTGGAAAGAATCAGGTTGGAATCTGGTCGAGTCAGCTTAAGGTTAATTTTAAGTTCGGATCATTTAGGGTCCCGTCCAGGAGGGCTTGAGTCATTTGATATTTCGGGCGGGCCATGTGGGTGTTTCGGTTTAGTTTTGTCACCTCTAGAAATTCATAAAATAACCTGAACCCAATTTGCCCGAAACAGAAAAAGACTTGAATTCCACATGACCCGAATATCAAATCAACCCAAACCCATTTAACCTGGCCGGAATAAGATCCAAATACAACTCGACCCAAAATTCACCCGACAAATTTTTGACCCGAAAAAGGTCCGACCGAAACAAGATCACAAACCGACCTGACCCGATCCGTGTTGACCAAATCAGAATATGACCCGGACATAAAAAGGACCCAAACCCAAATGACCCGACCCAAATATGACCCGACCCACCCATTTGCCACCTCTACTCTAAATAGATATCTAATTATTTATTTTCTTCACTTTCTCATCTTAATTTAAATTTAGGAAAGTATCTCTAAATAGAGCTCTAATTATTTATTTTCTTCAATTTCTTATTCTTAAATTTAAAATAGCGTACCACAATTAGGATAGCCTAGTGATTATGGTACTAGCCCCATTTTTCATAGGTGAGAAGATCGAATCCAATTTATTTGGAGCAAATTTATATGAGCAGTGAAATCGACAGAAAAACTTATTACTTGGTACGAGAAAAATTTATCTAAAATGACATATTTACCCTTTTTAAATGGACATATATATTTTGAAAAGTAATATCTAAATTGACTCCAAATAAGTCAGTATAATTTCATATTCAATTTTCATCCGTGAGTATTAATTGGCATATAATTCTTTCCATTTCAAATAAGAAGATGAATTCAAGGCTAAAATTTCCTAATCCATTTTGTTTAAGAAGGTCGGTAACTTATTATTAATCAAGCTTTTTCAAATAATAAGAATACGTGAAAAAAATATTAATGATAACAATATTTCTTGATTAAAAGCACTTATAATTGTGATGAAATCGTATTGTAACTAATTTAATTTTTAATGGTGACAACAAAGTTATCACTAATATATGCAAAATTTGTGGCGATGAGCATCTTCACAAATGCATGTTTTCTAGTGACCAAATTTTATGACATAAATAAATTGTAATAGCGAAATTAAATTTGTAACAAAAACATGATAAATAGTGTTGACAATTTTATTACACTAATATTTTTATCTTGAACTATACATTGTCACAAAAGAATTATGTAGTGACGATACTTTCTCAAAGTCACAATTAGATATTGTGACAAATAGCTGCCACTATTAAATTGGTCAGAGTAATGTTAGTATATAATATTTATAATTCACAATTAAATAATTCATTAAATAATAAAATAAATTCAAGAAATAGAATAATATAAAAAAACATACTAAAATATAAATAGACAAAGTTACATCCATATTCATAATAATTATCACTTCCAAATACTTTTCATCATCACAACAAAAAAGAAAAAAAAAAATCCTACAAAATAATTCACTGCAATTCATGCGCCACTTTTTATTCCATAATGAAAGACGCTTTATTACTTGTTAATATCCTGTAAAATAAACCCAAAAAAAATTGTTTAAAAATACATTTGAGAAAAAAAAGTAAATATATTTAGTTGTTATACTCATATTTGGAGTTGGAGAAACTGAAGATTTCACAAATTGGAAGTTCATAGATGATTCATCAGAAGCAAGACGAGCAAGAAATACAGAAATTTGGCGTTGCATCTCCTCTTGAATTTTTTGTGCCATTTCTTCACATTGTTTCTCAAGAGATTGTGCATCTATTTTTTCATGTTGCGAGTGTAATTCAGCTTGAAGCTGTGTGTTAGTTTCATCTTATTTTTTTTGTGATTTCGGTAAGCCTTTCAACATCCTCTTGTAAAGCATTTGCGCGTTTTCGTTCAGCATCGGCTTGTGCTTGAATGCATAGTTTCTCTTGAGCATTCGATGAGACTGCTCCAAAGCCAACACCACGTGAGTAGTTCCTTTTTCTTCCAAGTACCAGCGCGAAATGTTCCACTAGCGGTATTGGAGCAACTGATATTACTTCTTTATATGTTTCACCAATAAGTTCTAGATTATTCTGCATTATTCGAAATGAATTAATCTCCAATACAAAATTAAATTCCGTGAAAATTCATTTCAACTTAGGTGTTATTCCACATACCATGATCTCTTCGCCTTTTGGAGTAGACCAAGAGCCGTTACTTTTCATTCGCGTAGCCTTCCAAACATCTACAATATTAGGCCATTCTTCTGAATTTGGTTTTTTCTATTTAAAAGAAAAGATTGTAAAATAATTATTTCAAGTGAATTTTTTGAAGTTTCTTCACATTTTTAAGGTAAATTAAAACAAGATGTCATAATTACCATATCATAAGCCGTTTGAACTATGGCCTTTGTTCCAGTGATGGATTTTATTTCTTGTTTGCTTCTATTCACTATATTTCGATTGCTCATATCCTACATTAAAGTAAACACAACACCGATAATTAATATTTTATATATTAGTACAAATAAAAAATAATGAAATTGTAGTATATACCTTGAATTTTTTAGAAGTCCATTTATTACGAATCAGTCATTGCCAATCCTCCGGAGAGACGTCATCTGGAAGGTATGCCTTATCCAGGTTGTAGAGCCGAGTCTGAAATTATCCATGTACCTACTTCATCGCACTCTGAAAATCTTACTCGGCCAAATTTAGCTTATTCTACAAAAGAATATATTTGAAAAAAATATAATATAAGAAAGATATAATATATTTTGTTACAAAATAGAAACACAAGCTTATTAGAAAATTAAATATTCTATTAAACTAACCTTCAAAAATCTCCACATACTTTAAGTGTCTTCCACATCAATGTCTTTCTACTGATCAACTTTAAGTGGACATAATTGTCGAACACCTCTGCTTTAAAAAAATGTGCATGTTTTCCCGCACATGTTACGAAATGGTTTAGGAAACTGAATTTCGAGTTCTTGACATTTCTCTTTTCTTTTGACAAGCTTTAATTTTATTGTAGACCCACACCCTCTTTTTTTGGCACTTTCAAATTATCTTGAACTAAATGGTAATAGATAACAAAGAGAAAAAAGAAGTTTCAATAGAATCATCAGAGATACTAATAAAAATAGAACATATTTTCTAAGTCGAAAAATCACCGTGTTCCTCTTTATCTTGACTGATTTTGTTAGATTCATCCAAATTTATGGATACTCCCTTTCTTGCGAGATTTGACAATATAATATATTAGACAAACTGCGCATACAAAAATATTTATAAATCCATGAGTGTGTGGTTTTCCTACTTGTTGCTCTCTTTATATGGAGATAAATGGAAAAAAGTCAAAAATAAAAAAAAAATTTAATCTTGAAGTTATGAAGAAAGTATAGCTGGTTATAAAGATACAAGAACGAAAAAGGAGAGAAATTGTAAATCTTGAAATTTTGAAAGAAGTGCTAAATTTTGACATGCTTACATCTGAGGCAAGTTTTCTTTTGCGTGAAACCAATTATAAGAGCTTAAAATGCATCATAAACTAAAAATTTGAAAAATTGATATTAGAAATTGATGAACAAAAAGTGAAGTAATAAATTAGTAACTTCTTACAGACAAGTAAATATTTCAATTCTTGATGAGAGAAGCCTCATTTGGTCGATGCAAAGTGATTATGTTGCATTAATGTCATTTTTATACAGTGTGTTTTGGCGATTGATGAAATTTTTTATTTCTTCCAAAGGCGGGAGTATTTTTGCGTTTTTTTATTTCTTCCAAAGGCGGGAGGATTTTTGCGCTTCAGAAGAGTTTAGAAATAACATTCCCATGTTTGTGATTCTTTAAAGAGATGATATGGTAATATTCAAAATATGAATCTTGACAAATACAAAATACAAATATAGATTATTTTCATTTTTGCATTGTGCACGGCTGGCTGGAATATATCTTTCCTTTCATTAATTAGTAACTTTCCAAATCAATTATCATAGCACGATATTGCTTCAACACATTTCCCTTATATACAAAAAAATAACAAACATACCTCTCACCTTTTTGTACATTTTCTGAGACTGAATGTACAGGATGAATTTTCTTTTATTATCTTATGATTATATTAGTATATAAAATAAAATATACTAAAAAATAGAGAAGTTTTTTTTTTCTTTGTAGTATCTATTTTGTGGTTCGATCAAAATTAAAATAAATTTTAACATTTTTTGCTTTTTTCTGCAAGAAATCAAGTCCCACTGCTTGGATGTCTGAACTTACCTTATACCAGCTACTTTCGATTAGTAGACCCTCTTGGTCTCTCAATACTATATATATAGGTTTCAACTTTCAATCTGTTATGATGCAATAACGATATATTTTTATTTATCGAAAATATACAATTTCTAGTGTCAAACAATATAAAATAAATCAAACTTTCATTATTTAAATCATATATATAGTCAAATAGTTTTTTATAAATAGGTTGGGCATTATTTTCAAAGACTTTAAATATGGAGGTCCTTGAATCTCTAGAAAAATCAATTCCGATAACCCTTTGCAAGTAAGAAAAAATATTCCCACCTTCATTTTTCGATATCATGGTACATTTACCTATTCATTTAGTGAGTGAAGCAAAAATAGTCAGGCCTGTGCAATACAGATGGATGTATCCTATTGAAAGATACTTGCGCAGATTAAAGTCATATGTAAAAAATAAAGCTCCTCCTGAAGGTTCAACTGCAGAAGGTTATCTCGTACAAGAGTGTGTGACCTTTTGCTCAAGGTACTTAGATGGTGTGGAAACAAATTGGAATCAGAGTGAGAAATATAATGAAAGTGGAAGCAGTAATGGTAGCGAGCTAGATGTCATTTCTAAGGTTGGAAAAGTAGTTGGTGGGAGAAGGTACGAAGAGTTAGCCATCAAAGAATGGGAGCAAGCCAGATCTTATGTTTTGAAGAATTGTGAGCATGTATTAGAATTCATTAATTATGTTATCTACTATTATTAATTTTCCACTTGTTATAAAATTTTGTTATTTCGTTATTTTTTTTCAATCTCAGCTTGCACAAGGATGAACGAAGAAGACAAAATCCAAAAAATGTTGAGAGGATACGTGAGAAAGAATTTTTTCATTGGTTTCAAAAACATGTAAGTCTCTTGTAGTTGTTTTGTCATCTATAAAAATTCTTACAAAAATGTAATAATATATATTTTCTTCTTTTTCAAATATAGGTTGCTTTCATTCAAAAGAATGAACAAGGCTCAATCAGCGATAACTTATTAAATTTAGCATGTGTTCCAGATAGACGGTTTATCGGTATACAAGCTACTCAATCACCGGATGGTTATTTAGTACAAGAGACCATGATATGCGACTAAAATCTACAAGAGACCACGATATGCGACTAAAATCTCAAAATATCGGAGTTTTAGTGAAAGGCGATGAGAACACAGGTGCCATTGATTATTTCGGTATACTTTGTGATATCATCAAGTTAGAGTACATGGGAGGAAATGTAGTAGTACTATTTTACGTTTATATTGTTATTAAAATATAAAATCTATGACAATTCAATTTTAGTCCAAAACATGATGGATTTCTATTACGAAATTTAATCATACATCTTAAAATATAAAATATACGAATATAATAATTTAAAATTTAATATTATTAAAAAGTAAAAAAAATTGTTACTATAATTTTTTTTTCAAAAGTCTACTAACATAAATCATATTTTTTTTAAAACTTATTTAAAAAAATTGTTTTTCAAAAATATTTTTGACAAGAACATTAAAAAAAATTAATATACTGTTATAAAAAATGTTATTTATAAAAATACTAATTTCTTGGAAATACTACTACAAAATATTCAAAAAAATAATTTTAAATCTTTTCAACATTATTTTTTTTCCACAATTTGTGAAAATATTTTTATCTTTTCTTTTACAGTTTGTGCCATTTGGTTTCATATTAAAAGTTTTTACTTCCAACTTGAATTGTTTTTGACATTCATCCAATTAATTTTAGTATGATATATCTCGCAAACAAATTTCAATTTTAGTATATTACTGACAAAAGTCTTCATAAAGTCTTTGATTTTAGTATCGTTAAAATTATTTTGTCTACAAACTAATATATACAATTCCGCCTATTCTATTGTTTATCTATGCTGTAATGTTTTTGTTCTTTTTACAATATATATTGATACATCAATTCTAATGCACCTATATTAATATAAGGTTATTGACACGTGTCTAAGTTTTGTATGAAACTTTGAGCATCTTAAATTGGCAAATCTGAAAGCGCGACGGGCTTGAGCATGCGCAAAACACAATAGAATTTTGTATATATTGATTTTTCCTTCTAACATACTATTTTTTTACATATTTTTTTAAATATTATTTTCACTGTTAAAAACTACGATAATCCAATTTTAATCCAAAACACAATGGATTTTTATTACAAAATTTGGTCACGTATCTTAAATATATAAAACCTACGATATAATAATTTAAAATATTATTATTAAAAAAAATTATTACTATATATTTTAAAAGTTTAATAACATAAATCATATTTTTTGAAAAAACTTATTTAAAAAAGTTTGTTTTTAGAAAATATTTTTGAAAAGAACCTTAAGAATATTATTTAAAAAATGTTATTTAGTAAAAAACTATTTTCTTTGAAATGCTACACTGAAATATTCATAATATAATTTCAAAAGAAAAAAATCTTTGTGTAAATAATGTTTCAATTTTTTTTTAAGTTTGATTTCTTTCCGGAAAATGTGAAAATATTTTTATGTTTTCTTTTACTTTTTGTGACATTTGGTGTCATCTTTGTAGTTTTTATTTCCTACTTGATTTACTTTTAATATTCATCCAATCAAATTTAGTATGATATAGTTATATCACAATTATTGTTTTAAGAATACTTTAACAATGCAAATAAATTTTATTGCATGATAATTACAATAAATTTCAATTGTATTATCAGCTTTACTTGACATAAGTCTTCATAAACTCTTGAATTTTAGTATTCTTACGATTATTTTCTCTACAAACTAATATATTTAATTTCGTCCGTTCCTTTGTTTATTTAAGCTGCATAATTTTTTTCTTTTCAAAATATATATTGACATATCAGTTGTAATGTACGTATTTAAATATTAATATATAAGACTTTAAGATTATATATGTTTGAAAAATCAAACGATTATAGTTTACTTTCTAGCAAATTAAATTATGCTTATACCGAAGCAGAGGGACGGTGCTCGCTTGAAGTTCCAGTTCATACATCATATGTACAAACTTTTCTTTTCTTACCTCAAGTGCAACCAGCATTTATGAACAAATAATTTATGTTTTTGATATGATAAATTATTATGGCCAAATATTTTACCTTTCAGATTTGAAACTTGCTCCTTTGATTTGGAGAAACTCATAAATGTGATGGTGTCATATTTAATTGAATATGGATACAGATATGATAATGAATTTGATTTATAATATTCGAACGGTATGGATTATATCCGTATCCAGATATTTATAGTTCAAATATTATTCGTTTTCGGATATATATATATATATATATATATATATATATATATATATATATATATATATATATATAATGATATATTTTTTAAATATTTTAGCCATTTTGTCATTTTTTAATAGAAATACGAATATTTATTCAAATCCATCAATTTATTTATTACTGTTTCGAATGTTGTGATTTTATTATTATTTTTCATTATATGTATGCCCAATCCAAATTTAGCCATAAATATGAAAAAATCTAGAAGCAAGTCAAGATTAGCAAAATATCTTGATTCTAGAATTATCTATTAAAATATCTTTGTTTTAGATATGTTTGTCTCTAGAAAATTCTTCAAAAATATTTTGGGTTTAGATGACTCCATCCTCTAGTATAAATAAGAGTCTCATTCTCACAATTTGGATCAAGCCATAAAACAAATTCTTCTCTCTAATAAAGAGTGTTGTGAGAGTTGTAGTGGTTTAGTTGGAGGTCTAATAATATAGAATTAGTATGGCTGTAATTTTGGAGGTTTATTGATTAAGTAGTGAAGTGTATTGTAATATTATTGAGAGAATAATAAAGAAATTTTATTCAAATCTCATCTCTCTATTTACAGAATATATATCACATGGTCATCAATTTGAATCCTCTTATCTCTTGATATACTCTTGAATCACCAAACTTGAATCATTTTATTTTTTGGTCTTCATTCTTGGGGCTGAGGATGGATAAAGTAATTTGGAATGAATATGTAAACCCTGTAAGTCACTGTGCCATCAGTGAGGTTTAAGAAATAAGGTACACTACTTTTCTTTTTAACTTGAAGTGTAAGGGAAACCTCTTTTAATTCATCAGGGTCATTAATTGAAATAATTTCACTGAGTGCTCCAAAGCTTGAAACTAACCAACTCAATCTTTCCTTTGTTGTTAGGATTGGTGGAGCTCTTCTTAAGGTTATATTCAAATCAAAAGGGTCTTATTGTGATCTTGTGCCAGCTAATAGACCTTCTTCTAAAAAGATTATGAGTTGTGCTCTTCTGGTGGATAAAGCTGGGTCAGCTTTGGCTTTGGAAGTAGAGGCCTCCTTTTGTGGTCTGGGTTGAGTTGGATTTTTAGGATTAGGGGCCACCTTTGGTAAGGATGAAATTGGAATAGGATAAGGTTTAGGATTTACTCTCTAGTTGGTCTCTGAGGGAATGTATTTAGGGTTTGAAGATGTCTTATTATGAAAGATGCGGATTGAGGCCACATTCTGTTTTGCTGGTTTACTCCAACAAAATTTGGCAATGTGACCATGCTTGTAACTGTCGTGACATGTAATTTTGTTAGTGCAATCTTTACTTTCATGAGTAAATTCCAAACACCTAAAGCATTGAACTTTTTTTTCTTTTGGCTTTGATTTTTTTTCTTGTTTTGAATTGTAATCCAAGGAGATTCTTTTTGTTAATTAGTTGATCCAAAATTCTCCAACTCAAGGATGTTTAAAACTATCTGTGAATAAGTTGGTGCCATTGAGCTAGAAAGAATGAGGGGTTAGAAAGTTGAGTAACCGATCTGAGCAACCTATTGAGCTAAAGATCTATCAGGCACGTAATCGAGCTAGATGAAGAATTTTCTTAAGGAGGTAAGGCTCAGTGACCTGGGGCAAACTACATGTCACAGTCCTTATCCTCCGAGATGAGCTCTCCAAATTAGGTTGTAGATCATTGGAGATCGAAGTTCCCTGCCTCTCAACGTCCTCTTCTTAGTTTTCTTGAATCGCCTTGGTTTCTTTTCGCCAATCAAAATTATTTATTCACCTCTTCAAAAAAAAAAAAATCATTCTCTCATTCTTCATTCCAAGTCGCCAGAAAGAAAATTTATCATGGATTGGAGACGTTACTCATAATTGAACAAAATAAATGACAATATAAATTCTTTGCACCTACTTTTGCTTAACACTAAGATGATAAAATAAATCAAAATTTAGCTTTTTAGCATACGAAATACTTTTCTAGGATCAAACGAACAGATTGAATACCTCTCCTTCGTATTACATTTTCCAGTCACCATTTGAATTCAAGTCCTTAGAGTCTACTACCCAAATTTAATATCAAAATTCACAAAACATGTTGATAGTGGCTAACGAGACTAACACTGTCATACATTTCATAGTCTAATTAATTGAATACAAAACACAATAAAAAACGAGCCATATGTTCAAATCTTATTGTCCCTCCTATGAACAGGAAGAAGAAGCTCATGAGCTGACTTGCTTACTAGTCGGGACATTAGTACTTGATCTTTTCTTTCTGAGAATTCTACTTTTTTCTAGCTAGGAGACTTTGTTTGATCAATTTCTCGACCTTCCCACTTGTTTTCGAATTTCCCTATACCTCTCTGCCGGCCAACTACAAGTCTCTGACATTGTATAGCACATTCTTCTTCCGCCCTACCCCTCATCTTTCATAGCTTAAAGAGACTTTTTTTGAGAACGAAATATATTCTCACTCTCACGTTACTTGGAGCAGTGTCTTCCTTGCTTCAGATTGGTGTCATACATTTCATAGTCTAATTAATTGAATACAAAACACAATAAAAACGAGCCATATGTTCAAATTTTTTCTTCGCTAAATAATGAAAGTATGACAAATAGCCTCATCGATAGTGACGAAATTTCTCTGTTTATTGGGGAGTCAAAAAAAATTTCCGCACTAATTAACACTACAAAATTTTAGGGGATAAAATACATAAAAATACATGTACTTTGAATTTTTTTACCGAAATACTATTGATATATATTACTCGCAAAATCTTGAGGGAGAATAAGACTCCGCCACTACCTGTTGATTCAATTAAAAAAACACCAAAACATTCATCAGCAAACTCAAAAGATACATCCTTTATTCAAAGTTCACAGTTCAAAGTCCACATATATTATGTTAAATTGACACATTCAAACTTCCATCCTTTAATCTTCCTTATTTTTTAACACTCAATACACAAATGTGTATCTTAAATAAAAAACACCTTGAATTTTAGCGTTTTTATTCAGAGTTTACTCAAAACAGGAATAGATCTAGCTTTAGCTTTCGCCCGTTCCTGCTCCTTGGGCCAAGACAGTCAGCACTCCATTTTCCATCTGCGCCTTGATCTGATCGGCTCTGACATTATCAGGCAAAACGACCTGTCTCGCAAATTCGCCCTTGCCTCTTTCACTCACATGCCAAACTGAATCCTTCATTGCCTCCTCCTCCTTGCTGGATCCCTCCCCTCTTATGCTCAGCACGTTATCTTCCTCTAGCTGGATCTTTATCTCCTCTTTACCATATCCTGTTATGCACAATTCAAAATCTCTGTTTTTATTTGTTGATTGAAGTTTTGTTGTAAGAATGATTTAGATTTAATGAATACCTGGGACGTTGAACTTGAGGAGATGGGAGGAAGGGGACTCAATCCAGTCCATGGCGCCGGCTGAGGAATTGTCCCACATAAATCGCCGAAATGGATTTCCAATTAACAGATAGCCCATGCTTTTACTTTTCTTTTCTCACACAAAATTAGTGGCGACTAATCTGGAGCTCCGTCTCCTGGTTATAACGAGACAGAGAGGATGAGTCTAGAGAGCGCGGGAGAGGAAATGGGAGAGGACCAGTGATATATCGAAGGGAAAAAGAAGCTTCAGGAAGTTGATTGATGTATGGGCAATTGAGAACTGGGTGCGGTTTCAATGGGCCTTATTAAAGGAAAGACGTAATTTAAACCCAGCCCAATTTCATGAAAGGATATTCTCTTGCAGGTTTATGGAAGCCTATCAAGCAGAAGTATACAGTGTATAGAGAGAAGCTGGTTTTTTTTTTCCTGATTTCAACTCAACATTATAACTTACGACAATTGAAGTTAGCTGAATCATGAATGGTGTATATACTGAGGGAACGATAAAAAAGAGAGATATGATAGATATATATCATTATAATTTATAATTACTCAAAAACAAAATGGAAAAAATACAAGAAACAGAGGAATGAAAAATAAAATCTATGCATTTTATCTTAATTGTACAATTGTATCACATCTGATGTACTAATACGGAACTACGAGCTATCCAGAAAAGCCTCATAAGATACGATGCATATGCAATTCACAATCAATAATGCCCATGCTGGAATTTTCAGTACTTTCAAGGTCCATCTTCTTTTTGTTTAATAAAGAAAACTCCAATAAAAAAAGATGAACAAAAAAGCAAAAGGTTACACTGATCAAACCAAAAGAAAAAAAGCTCTCAAAGCAAAAGCAAAGACCTATCTTTTGTAGCTTTATTTACCTGCAATTAAAAAATATGAAGATGAATAAGTTAATTTGTATATTAATCATCTTATAGTGTGTAATGAATTGGTAATGGTATAACCAGCTCCGGCTGTTCTTCTGAAGAAGGAGAGAGCGACGATTATTATTGCGATGGCAATCATAACTCCGATAATAATTATGAGTGTTTTGCTAGATTGGCTGCCTATAATTCAAAATTACATAATTAGTTATAATAATAATAATAATAATAATAATAATAATAATACTACTACTAATAATAATAATAATAATAATAATAATAATAATAATAATAATAATAAAAGGTTTAGAATATACGGAAAGATGTCATCCATTTCTGAGGCATGGACGCAAAATTAAAAAATACAACGGGACCAAAGTTAAAAAAATAAATAAAAACATGGTTCTTTAATTTCTTTTTGCCTTTAAGGATCTTTTAACATTCCTTCAAGGATTAGCGCATGAAAATTGTTTGGTTTTGTACTTTTGTATTATTTTAGCAGATTGGATATTCTACTACTTTTTTCAAATATAGCATATTTTTTGAAAAATAATGCATTATAGTATCGTTTTGAAAATAATTCAATATCTAACACTTTCACAGCCCTTCTAACAACCTATTTTTCCAATTTCTCTCATTCCAATATTTTGGAAGCCTTAAACACGCTTAATTAGGACAAAAAAGACTATTATGCTAAGACTCTTGGCGGAATAGTGTAAAATTATAATTTTAGCTAACTGAAATTTAGCGAGAAAATTAATCAAAAAATAAAAAACTTACGTGTTCCGCCAAGCCACTTGGCGGAATAATTTATTTTATATTTTTTTACCCCTTAAACAGACATGAAAAAAAAAATCATTGTTCCGCCATACTATTTGGCGGAACACTTAACGGTAAATTAATTTTTTTTTTGCTAAATCTCATTAGTTAAGGGGAAAATTATAATTTTACGCTGTTTCGTAGAGGCCTAGCGGAACAGTCTTTTTTCCCAAATTAAGCATATTTAAGGCCTCCAAATGGCCGAGATCAGATAAATTGAAAAAATGGGTTGTTCCGCCAGCATCCTTGGCGGAACAGTCTCTAATCTGTCAGAAGGGCTGGCGGAAATGATAGATACTAAATTATTTTGAAAATTATGTTATTTGCTGAATTATTTTTCAAAAAAGTGCTAGATAAAAAAATAAGGGACCTGATAGAGCTTGACGGCACTGTAGCATGACTATTCACGATGGATTCTATAACAGTATATATAATTTATTTTCTAATAACAATATATACATAACATTATATATAATTTATTTTCTAATAATAGTATATACATAAAAAGCAAAAATAGTATATAAAATTAGAAAAACAGTGTATAAAATGGGAAAACAGTCTATAAAAGTAAAAAAATAAAAAATACACAAAGAATAAATAACAATATATAAAATGGTAAAACGATATATAAAAATGAGAAAACAATACATAAAATGAAAAAATAGTATATCTACGTGACGTAGTTCTATAATGTCGTCGTGTTTGTACATTTCTTAAAAAATAGTCTATGCTATTATGATGAGCTATATCATACTTTTGTGGAGGAATGAGGGGCATCATATATACTCTCAACAAAAGATACTTAGCAACGAAGAAACTTTTTCTTCTCACAAAAAAAGATAAGCCAGCCCAAGATAAGACTAGGACCTAAACAAAGAGTCAGCTTTCTACTTTGCTGTTATCGATAAATAAGCCTTTACTTTTTAACATTTCTTGAAAAAAAACATTTACTTTAACATTGAATATTCATTTTGTGAATCAATATTTTTTATAGACTTGCTGCATTTGAGTCATCATTTAGAATGTTATATTTGTTATTGTTTCATAACAATATAAAAACAAGATTGAATATATAGAAATAAGTGCTTAGTCTTATTTAACATAACATTATTTTTACAATATAGCACAATTAACAAAAGAAAAGAGCAACTTCAACTTTTCACAAAACAAGATTGAATCCTAAATGAAGTCGAGACTTTTGAGCCATATTAACACAAGCAAGAGCATCATACCATTAGATGGCGGATGGCCGGAAGGGAAGATGGTATTGGTGTAGCTAGCCGTATTCGTAGACCAGAACCTGGCATAGCATTTTCCGAGGTAAACCTCTCCAGTCGAGGCGTAGCTACATTCAGTCTTGAGTTGTGCAACAGATACACCAACACAATCAGAGCACTCCTTCGCACTAAGGTCACCGACACACTGCGACATGGCCTGAACACAGAATGGAAGATCACGACGGATCATGTTACACTTAATTAATTAGTTTGTTCAATACAGTTAATTACAAATATTTAAATAAATCAAATTGCAATGACATATTATGTTATTTAAAATAAATTAAAATAGAAATGAAAGAAATTACTTGGACGTAGCCAGCTCCACCAATTCGATATGCTCCGCCAGCTGGAGGGGCGGCTGCAGCGACCAGTGCACCAAGAGCAGCATCACGCATTCCAGGAAAATCTCCGCTGTTATATCCACCGTTTGGCGACGGAGCTCCACAATTCTTATATAACACCGATGTATCTTGCTTCCCAAGGAAAGAATCATTTCCATATTTCAAGAAGCAAGAACGCAACTGCACCGCCGCCCCGGTCGCAGAAGGACATAGTGTTGAAAGCCTTGCGTGAAAAATAAAAGGAAAATATAAAATTTAGAATTTTCTTTATTGCAATATTCAAATCATTCAACCATATTTTCATGGATTTGTATATAATAGATACTCTAATAAGCTAAGATTATTTGGCACTACATTATATTTTGCTTACAACAAACTAACAACTCATGAGTTTAGGTAGTAATTCTACTTTCTTCTTTTTTATGTTGATTACCTTTAAAAAAAGAAGTTTAATAATTGATAAATCTTTGATATATATACCTTGATATGGCATCATGAACACAGGATTCGCAAAAAGAGGTAGGGAGATCAGAGCGACACTGGAACAAGCCACAAACAAAGGTGGTGGATGCCGGAGAAGTGACGTTGGTGTAGGTGGTTAAAGAGGCCGCGGTAGAGAGTGATGTGAGAATTGAGTTGACGGATGATTCGTAAGATGAACCTGGATCATAGTGCGGCTCCGAGCAGCCTGCGTAGATAAATCCATTGTAGTCTTCTGATGCTTCAGTGAGGAATTTGGAAAGTGGGAAGAGGAAGAAGAGGGATAAGAAAGATAAGTTAGACATGGTGTGCATGAAACACTGAATATGAGTGTGTGGAAGTGTGTGAGTTAGTGAGTGTTAGTGGAGGTACTAGTGGTACTTAGTGGAGGTGAGGGGGCATGACAAGATGGGTTTCAGATTTTAAAGAGGAATAATATGACAATTTGTTTAGCTTAAGAAGTTTAATTATCTACTTTTAGATGATGGTGTAATTGTGTTGGCTTAGTGGCTTTTCGGGTTGTTAAGTTAATGCTGGCAATTCATTAAGGCAGTCTAGGTAGATTTAAAACCTATTGGCACTGACTTTCCAAAAAAAGGACTGTTGTCACTGGGCAGGAACTATAGTTAGCTTGGACATCCGAGAAATAAAAAAAATACTTCAATTTTGCATTTATTAAAGATAGTTGGGTCCTTTGCAGGGACTTACTAAGCACAACAAGAGTTTGAAAATGGTTACATTTTGTTACATAACCTTCAACAACAACACGAAGCTGCCATGTATGATAATGGAGTTCGCACTCGTGGACTCCAGATTGGGAAGAAATTAGCCAATCGATTTAGTTGTACTCGTGGACTTACTAAGCACAACAAAGAAAAAGGGTTATCGTAACTATTCCGACATCTCCATACACATCTAATCTGGCAAGCTACAATAGATACTACAATTGTTTCCATAAAGAACACATAGCAAATGAATACAAATTTCGATTCCATTGCATAACCTGTAGCAAAGCAGAACATATTGCTCGGTATTGTGTGGTGACCAAATAAGCACCGCAAACGCTAGATGATCTATTGCATGCACCTCATGATCCTAATCCAACTGTTGATTTCATAGAAAACCATGAAAATGAATAAAAAATTGAGCACAACCCTCATACTGTTGGCTCGTCGTTGGAATCAGAAAATCAGAATTTTAGCAAATAAAGAACAAGCACATTTCTTAACAGTAGCAAAAAAACTCACATCTAAAGCATCGTTCAGCTGCACCCTCGAACAAAGAGAGAAGGTTGTCGTAACTATCCTGATGCCTCCGGACACATCTAATCCAGCATGGTACAATATATGCTATAATTATTTCCATGAATGACAGACACATCTCAAAGACGAGCAAATTTTGATTTAGTTGCACAACCTTTGATAAAGCAAGACATTGTTGTTCTCGGTTTGATTATGTTTAAAACTATTCTATAACTACTAATCTTTTGAGCTTTCATGAATAAGAATAGATTAGTCTTGATCGAGGAATATTCCCATTACTTTATTTCTCTTTATTTATTATTTCTCTAATTATTTAATTATTATGACCATCCGCCTAAAAGATTAATAACCTAAAACTCGTTAAAACCTAAAAGTCAAATTCACACCCCCACACGAATTTAGGCCTTTAAGACCCCCTATAAACCACAATCGAACAATAATTGGTATCAGAGAGGGAATACATACCGTTTCAAATTCAAATTTGAAACAACGTATATTTTCGATCCATGGCGACGCTACCGACGAATCAATTACAGGTCTTCTATTCGGAGAAACTTGACGGCAAAAATTAGAATCTTTGGAAGAGATGCATGGTGAATGTGTTCGAGTTGCATTATTTTCATCAGGTAGTTGAAAACGGTTTTAACATTGAATTTGTAAAAGACAGTGGCACAATTCACACAGACTTGACTAAAATCAATATCACACTTGACATAATAGCACATAATTTAATACCCACAAATATGATAAATAATTTATCAGTTATAACTGATGGTTGTATTAATTCCCATCAAATGTGTCGAGCCTCCTAAATCAATTTGAGAGAAATAGTCAAATGAAGAGGACCAAATTAATGGGACTCGGACAACAATTTGACTCATTTCGGATCATCGAAGGTGAATATGTCGAAGATATGTACACTCGTATTTCGCATATCCGAAATGGATTCACTACTTTAGGAGAGACCCTATCAAATTCTCAAGTTGTAGGAAAATTGATCAGGGCAATGCCGCATGGGAGGCGCTTCGAGTTTCATTGGAGACGATGATGGCGATGCAAGAAATTGGCCAGAAGATCTAATCTGTTACTTCTGAAACTACGAAGCCTGACTCAGGTAAACATATTCTCAACCGAGAAACATAGACATGCCGACAATCGAAACACATGATGACGAGATGGCATTTCTAGTGAAATAATTTGGTGATTTACAGGCACGTGAGAAATGGATTAACGACAACCGTCGATGCAACAACAAAAAAACGAAAGAAGACGAGCGACGAGAAGAACAATATGATGGTAGACATGAGAAAATACGTGATGATAAGGCAAAGGACAAAAAAAGAGTTGAGGAGCTACTCGAGCGAGTTCTCCAACTCCGCTGAATCGGAATCTTGACTCCGACTCGAAAATGGCGAGCACTGCTTTCATGATGCTCAACAATATTGATGAAGTGTGTGAACGGACCATTCAAGAGATGCTCCATGAACATGGACGAGTTCCACCTCCGGCGGCATCCTCATACGATGCATTATCTTCAGGTTTACTCCGTGACACGAGTCACAAGATATTTTTAGACCCTACTCTTGATTATTTTTTAGAAGAAATTAAAGTTCTAAGTTCAATCAATTTAAATAATAATGTAGAATTTGGACCAAGGAATGAACTAGTATAAAAGTTAGATAGGCTTCGAGAATCTCTTGTCAATACTCAACAGATGCTAACAGATTCTGAGGCTTCAGTAAAGTCATACAAGGCACATCTGAAAGAATTTAGAAAAATTAAATTAAGTAATAATAACGGTGATTGTGAAAAACTAAAAAATAGAAATAAGTCATTTAAAAGTCGAACTTCAAAATTTTAAAACGGAAAATAACTCCCTTAAGTCCGCTTGTACCAGAAATATCAAAGATAGATTTGATTTAAACAAGATATTAATAGGAAAAAAACCAAATGACAAATCCGATTTAGGGTTTAAGAAGGAAATCGGTTCTAGGCCCGCTCATTCAAGACCTAAAGACCAAAAAAGCAAAAAAGGAGTTGAATCAACCGAAGAATGGTCAAGGAGGTATATTTTTGTGCCGAGACTATTCCAAGGATAAAAGTCCCAAAAGTTGAACTTTTAAAAGTTTTAGCAAAAATATTAGGTTTCATTATTTTCACGATTCTCAGCAAAGTCATGAAAATAACCCCAGTTTCACAACTGAACGATTTTATAAAAGAGGTCCGAATGTTCTTTTTATGAAATAGTCGATACACATGCCCCGAGGAAGATTCAATTTAATAGATCGCAAAATCGAGCTCCCAAACATTTCTCTAAAACACATCAAAATCAATATTTCAAAATTAAATATCTTTTCAAAATCAAATGTTTTTAGTGCCAAGTCGATCGATCCGAAGTTGAGGATAGCCTAAATTTCAAACCATTATAATTCTCATTTCGTGAAGAGTACTGATAAAACCTTGAGCCCCACTTGTACGTTTTGCAACTATTATTGCAAAATAGGTCATATTTTCTTGGAGTGTCATTTGCGCAAAACAAGTACTCCACCGAATTATATGTGGTTGCGGAAAGATAGAAGTGTTGAAAGAAACTCCCCATTGAATGAGAAGAAATCGATGTCCACCGAGACGCTTAGATTTCCCCCAATTTAAATTAGTCATATTCTAAGAGGGACTTGTAGTCAAGTTTTGTCTTGGCAGATCTAACTTGTGGGTCGAAAAAGTTTTTGTTTTCAAATACAGGAAATTACGACAATTTGACAGGAGCCAATCAAGAGATGTGGGCAACAGATGTGACTTTTGTCATTTTTCAAATCAAGCTCACGTGAAGAATTGATTGAGTTGGCTAATCAGATTGAAGTCAATGATATTTTTGCCAAGTAAAGAGCACCTTCGCATACTATCTAATACTTGGTCGAGGTTATGTAATTCATGTTCAAATTCTTAATTTTCATTTACTCATTACAAATTATTATTCGGTACTTTATGTCTTCTCCTCGATTTTCTTTTAGTGACTATTGTTTTTTAACCTTATTTAAAAGATTTTATGTATGTTTCAATTATATAAAAAGGATCTTTCAAAAATGTCAAACTTTGTCTTTATGAAATTTGTTGAAAAAATAGTTGAAACATTTAATTAAACCCTAAATTATATTACGAACATTTTAATTAAAAAATTAATTGTTGTGAATTTTGTTTAACGGGTTATTGAACTTAGGGGGAGCATGTATTTAGGGGGAGTTTTGTTCTCTCTCGTTTGATAATCTCTTTTGATTATTTTTCAAAAGGGGGGAGAAGATATAAAATGCTACATTTTACAGAATAGTTTTGAAAATCATCAAAAGGGGAGATTATTATTCTCGGTTTGATGATGTTTAAAACTATTTCGTAACTACTAATCTTTTGAGCTTTCATGAATAAGAATAAATTAAGTTCAAGATGATACGTGTGAATAACTAATCAAAGTAGACGTTCCTCGATCTCTTTAGAAGACCTAGAAGACCTGAAGACGCATCAAAGTGGTGGAGCTTTAGTTGAGTGTTTTCTAATTAGTTGAGTTAATTTTTTTGAGTATTTAATTTGATCACCAAAAAGAGAGGTTTGCACATATTTTTTTACTGCCAATCCGTTTCAACTGACTCCCAGTCCGTTGAAACGCTGGATAGTTTTTCAGCCTGGTTTTGACAGTGTTCATCTGTTTAAACATATGAGTCCATCCGTTTAAACGGATGGAAGAATTTTTAGCCGTTTGATTTGGATTTTGCATTGAATCCATTCCTTTTTTACTTGACACGTTACGGATTGAGCAAGCTATTTCCTTTTTTTGTTTGGTCTCTCCTTCCCTCTTTAAAAGGGGCCAGCCCATAGCTTCTTTTCTTGGCCAATTTTCTGAGAAATTTAAGCAAAACTCTCTCTCTTGTGATATTAGGGAGAATTTTAGTGAGCATTTGTTTGATTGATTGTTGTTATGAGATTGAAAGAAATCCATTGTAAGCTTGTTCCACTGCTTCTTCAAGTGTTGTTGTAAGGCAGTGGATCGTGGTCTTGTATAAGAAATACTATTTGGATTAGTGCAATCAAGGAGCCGAAAGGCATAAAAGAAGAGTAGGGCCACAATCTCATAACAATGCGCTGAATTTTTCATTATTAAGGTTATCATTAGGTATGCACTGAATCATGACGAGGAATGTGAGTGACCAAGATGGGATTTGTTCCTCTCGACAAGAGGGAGATATCTCTGGGCCATGCTCAAAATGGATTAACATGTATTGTTAATATCATTTTGTATTTACTCAGTCTAATTCTCGATCAGGAAGGAGACTTTGATCAAATTCAAGGATGACATATTACCGTGCCTTGTGATCAAGACATATATCGTAGAATAAAAGGAATAAGCAAATGTCTATTTAGATAGGTTTATGATTGCTGATTATTTCATTTAACATGGGTAGTCATGACATCAGTCTAGAGGTTACTCATGACTTACGATCTTTAGAAGATCGTTGCCAAGCATTAAATGGAACCTACACGGTCACACAATGAACTCCATTCGTACAGGATGAAAATACCTCAATAACAGTTATACATGTGATGTATAAATTGGCGAAAGAATAAATCAAATATTGGATATTTGATTGTGCTGGAATTACTGTCCATGTGCAGGAATTACTATTCACGCACAAGAATTACTGTTCACGTGTTCGAACGGAACACATATGGTATGTGTTGATTTGCTTGGCGGACAAGCATCATTTATATGGAAATGATGGTCCGTTCGAAGCAGGAATTACTGTTCACGCGGCAGGCAGGATTTGTTTCCTTAACGAAAGTTGCCATTCTTTCACCCCTCTCTCTAGTATAAATAAAGGGGTAGCCCCCTTCTATTCGACAGACAATTCTGAAGTCTTAGAGGCTGTCTATTACATAGAAAAGAGAGAGAAAGTTTTGAGAGATTTTCGGAAAGTATTTCCGGACTTGTCTAGTCGAGTCTGGTTATTCCGTATGTCCGAAGTTTGCGTGGATACGAGTAGAGGTTCTCTATCTTGAGAACTTGCGAGCGATCGATCTTCATCCCTAGGAGAACTAAGGAGGTCGTGAGTCGAGCTTCAGGAAGGAGAAGGTTGCAAGTCAGAAAAGTTCAGACCTACATCCGTTCTTCGTCTCGCGGATCAGGAAGATCCAAGGTATAAATTTTAATAGTTAATCACGTACTTTTATTCCCATAACGTAGATCCTAGGATGGGTTAGATCCGTAGGTTTCGCTGTGCATGTAACATACATGGTTGTGGATTTTCCAACAGTGGCGTCAGAGCGTTCGTTAAGGAAATAATTGTCGATTATGTATTTAAAATTTAGTAAATTCTAGTATAAATCTTAGGGTTTTGACAATATTATTTCAAAACATCACGGAAATAGTTTCTTGGAATATAATATTGGACATTATGATTTTCTAGAGTTTCGGAAATTAGTTTTTCGAAATCTATTTTGGAAAAGGGACTAAAACAAAGGAAAAACGGATTTTCTAACAGGTCTCCGTACCCAACGGAATAGTTCCGTTGAGAACAGAATAGTCCGTTGTGAACGAAATAGTTCGTTGAGAACGGAGTAGAGCCAGAAATTCATGTTTTTGTCAATGATGGTTCCGTTGAGAACGGAATAGTTCCGTTCGCAACAGAATAAGGCTGACTTTGCGAGAAACCCTAATTTTTGTTATACATGGAATTTAAGTATTTTTTGATATATGGTATGAGCTTGTGATTGTTCTGTGATGTAATCTTGTGTGTGAATGCTTGTAATTTTATTTAATATCTATGGCAACCAGTGAGTTGTCCAAAGTTGTAATTATGGCAACCTGTGAGTTGTTCAAATTTGTAAATTACCTTTTTTTACAATAGGATAATTGTTAGGATAGATATTATTTCAAGACTTCAAGGCAAGAGATCTTGGCGCAATCTTCGGAAGATGGCATTGGATCTTCGTACACACAACGAAGGGTTCGTTGAAGATTACTTCTGCAATCTAGAGATAGATCTAGAATTAGGAACCTCATGATCGCTCGTGAGGATTAGGCTCATACCATATTTAAATTAGTTTCTGTGATGTTTATATTTATAAATCTAAAACAAAATCCTTCAGAATGTTAAGTAAGGAAGTGCCCCCCATGTCACTGAAGCCCTCGGTACTTAGACAGTCTTCCATGTGGGTCATGCCAAAGCTGAGCATATGGAGGATTATCTTTGTAAAGGAGGGTATGTGGGAAATGGCGTCCAGCATGGGTCATGCCAAAGCTAAGTGTCCTGGACTCTATTTCGCTGATACTCATATATGGTTAAACTTAACTAAGCAAGCAAGTCGGACTTGGTCTCAGGGCACAAGATGGAATAATACATCGGGCATATGATGTTCATTCCATAAAAGGAAAGAGTTGTATATGATACAATTAGAAGTGTTCCTACCTAAATAGTTGTGTATTGAGGATTGCGCCAAAAGCACACTTAATACTCAACGAAATACGGATCTTGACTCACCATGAAACCTCATTTATTTGAAGTTTCCGAAACAATACTACTGAAGGTGGTTGATTTGAAGAAAAATGGTGGGAGTACAATATAAGAAACACCAAAACAAAACAACCCCAATGAATAAATAATAATGACACTTTACATTTTCACTTGTAGAATATTGACAAATAATAATTCAACTGGGTTGAATTTGCGATCTATCCTTGAGAATGATAAGCTCAATGGATCTAACTTCCTTGACTGATTTAGAAACCTGAGAATTGTTCTTAAGGCTGACAATAAACTGTATGTCATAGAAGAGGCTTACCCAGAGGAACCAGAACAGGGAGCCACAAGGGCTGCCCGAGATGCGTATGCTAAATATGTGAAGGACCACACGGAGATAGCTTGTCTCATGCTAGCGACCATGACCTATGAGTTTCAGAAGCAACTGGAGGACATGGGTGCTTACGATATGATCGTAACTCTCAAGGAAATGTTCCAAGAGCAGGTTAGAGTTGAGCACTACAAAGCGACCGTCTCTCTGACTGACACGAAGATGGCTGAAGGTTCATCTGTGAGTGCTCATGTACTCAAGATGAAGAGCTATCTTGATCAATTGGAGAGGCTTGGTTCAGCTATGCCCAGAGAATTGGCTGTTGACATAATTCTCGGGTCGTTACCTCCTAGTTTTAAACAATTCATCATGAACTATAATATACATCAGATGGAGAAATCCATCACCGAGTTGCTTGGGATGCTTAAGAACGCACATGAGGACATGAAGACAAATTTTGTCAAAGATGTCTTAATGGTTCATAAGAAGAAGGGTAAGAAGACCGGGAACACGAGCAAGGGTAAAGGCAAGGTGTTGCCTAAACCTAAGATCAAGAAAGACAAGGAGGGAGTTTGCTTCCATTGCAACAAGGTTGGCCATTGGAAGAGAAACTGCAAAGTCTATCAGGACGAAATCAAGAAGGGTAGTGTGACTACCGCTTCAGGTATTTTTGTTATTGAAACTAATTCACTTACTCCAAAATCTTGGGTATTGGTTACCGGATGTGGTACTCACATTTGTAATGATGTGTAGGGACTACAAAGGAGTAGAAGATTAGCTATGGGCGAAGTCAACCTACATGTGGGAAATGGAGCAAGAGTTGCTGCATTAGCCATAGGAACTTATTTATTGACTTTGCCTAGTGGACTTGTATTACTACTTAATAATTGTTATTTTGTACCGGCTATGAGCAGAAATATTATTTTTATTTCTAGTCTAGCTTTGGATGGCTATAAATTTGTTATTGAAAATAATAATTGTTCTATCTTAAAGGATAATCTTTTATATGGAAATGTTCTATTAGAAAGAGGTCTTTATGTGCTAGATCTTAGGAAAGAGAATTATAAGTCCATATATAACATTAACACTAAACGATTTAAAC
Organism: Juncus inflexus; assembly: GCA_024447665.1. Lineage (NCBI taxonomy): Eukaryota > Viridiplantae > Streptophyta > Magnoliopsida > Poales > Juncaceae > Juncus > Juncus inflexus. Next base: position 3,058,197 of record JAJHPC010000001.1, on the reverse strand, counting down.
CAAATGACTCAAATACGACATAGCTTTGGCATTGTCGCTTAGGCCATATAAATGAGAAATGCATTTCTAAACTCCACTTTCATGGACTTTTAGACTCATTTAATTTGGAATCATTTGAGACGTGTGAGTCATGTTTACTTGGCAAGATGACTAAGAAACCCTTCACAAAAGTTGGTGAAAGAGTCAATGACTTATTAGAACTCATACATACTGATGTATATGGACCAATGAGTACGCCGGCTAAAGGTGGGTATCGGTACTTCATAACTTTCACGGACGACTTCAGTAGATATGGTTATGTCTACCTAATGAAGCACAAGTCTGAATCCTTTGAAGTGTTCAAAGAATTTAAGAATGAAGTACAAAATTAACTTGGTAAGAAGATTAAAGTATTTCGATCTGATCGAGGAGGCGAATATCTAAGTCAGGAATTTGAGGATCATCTCAGAGAATGTGGAATAGTTTCAGGAACTCCTCAGTGGAATGGAGTGTCCGAAAGGAGGAATCGAACCTTATTGGATATGGTTCGATCGATGATGAGTCAAACAAGTCTTTCAATGTCTTTCTGGGGTTACGCTCTTGAGACTGCCGCATTCACACTAAACAGAATTCCATCCAAAGCGGTTCAAAAGGCGCCATATGAGATGTGGACAGGGATAAGCCCCAAGTTGTATTTTCTTAAAATTTGGGGATGTGAGACTTATGTCAAACGACAGTTTCCCGATAAAGTCGGACCCAAATCTGATAAGTGCATGCTTGTGGGATATCCTAAGAAAACTAAAGGATATTACTTTTAGCACCCATTGGAGAACAAAGTGTTTGTTGCTCGCAATGGAGCCTTCTTGGAAAGGGAGTTTGTCTCTATGAGAAGCAGTGGGAGGAAAGTACAACTCGAAGAAATTCGAGACCCACCTATAGAGGCAGAATCGGTTGGGTTTCGGACGTGCATAACGCAGCAGAAAACAAAAATTTCATCTAAAACCAATCCGAGGATCCGTGCGTATCGGTTAAATCTAATAAATAAATCTTAAAGATACCTTTCAAATTATGCTTAATCCGTGACATTCAAACGATGCGTGTTGTCCATGCGCCTCTAAACCGGTAACCGTCCTAATAGATTTTCCGTCCGTCTAAGCCGTCTAGGTCGGATCATGCGGAAGTCATCTACCGCACACACAATCGGTCTGCACCGGAACTCTCAACAACTCGTTCTCATCTTCTTAGGTCGAATAGATCACAAGCGCCGAAAGTACGAACTCCTCTACCGGTATCCACACGAACAAACTTCTTAAAACGGGAAGAAGAACAATATATATGCTAGTAGCTTGTTCTCCTTTTGCAAAAGAAAACTATTTTTTCTTCTTCTTATTTTGTCTCACAAAAGATGTATAATATCTCTCATATAATCACACTATTTTATTTTGTCATACAAAAGGAAAGCACCCTTTCATAATTTTGTCATACAAATTAGAAAGTATATTTTTTCTCTTTTGTCTCACCAAAGAGAATGCGAAATAATGAGAGAGAGAATGATGTGTTGTGTTGTGAATTTGGAGCCCTCTATGTCCTTATATAGAGGTAAAGAGTCATGTCTCTTCACCCTAAAAGTTGTGTATGACATCACTCATCATTATCCATATGACATCATCTAGACTCTTATAGATTACATGATCTTTTGTGCTCATAGTCTTTATATACATATATATCACATCTTATCACATAAGATGACAATATATTTTGTGACATTTTTATGCAACTCATCATATAAGTCGCTAGGATTTTCTGCACCCGTTTCAGTTTGTTCTTTGTGTGTGACCCTGTAGGTTCACTTACTGTTGGCAATAGACTTAACAGTCTATAAATCATGAGCAGACTCTAGCAAGCCATCATGACTACCCAATTTAAGTGAATATCGGTAATCCGATTTACCTAATCAACAATCACGTACTTAGTCCCTTTGTCACACGATATTTATATCATTCATAAGGCATGTAATACGTCATACTTATATTAATCGAATAATATTTCTTGATCCCAAATTAAACTGAACAAGAACAAATGACATTAATAACTCTTATTAATTCATTTGAGTATGGCCATACATTTCTTCAGTTCAATTCATCAAGAGGCCTAAAGATATCTCTCTCATTTATGAGAGAAACAAATCCCGTCTTGATTGCACTCATCCCTCTACATGATTCATTAAATACGTAATCATAACCGTTATGACTACCCGGTTAAAGGCAGTGTTAGATTATGTTAAAGTATAAAATTACTCATGTTGGGAACCGAGACAATCTCAGGTCAAAGGACTATAAATACTTTATGTTACAAGAATCTCTAGTGACATAAAACATGCAGAATTCTTATGGCGGGTCAGTCCAGTATATGGTCTCTAACATATACCTATGTTAATGACTTGATAACTATTTAACCATGATCAGTAAAACATGATCATCAATCAACTAATATATTGGTATACGTTTATAGCTTGTATATAAATATATATTTATATGTATCCGCAAGTATATTTGTCTCCACAAATATCCTATAAATGATCAGGGATGATTTAGAATAACATTCATAACACTTTATAGTTTTACTATCAAAGTCAAGAACTTTGATGACATAAAGCTGAATTGCATATTCATGGTCTATTTTAATTATATTAAAATAACCTATACGCACATATTATATGAAATATCTTAGAATAAATATTAT
>JAJHPC010000001.1:2965476-3050476 GCA_024447665.1 Juncus inflexus | reverse complement strand
CGCTGCATTATGCACGTCCGCAACCAACAGTAGTATCAGAAAGAAACGATGGGTCACCTACTCGGTAACTATCCATTTGCCATGAACATATGGGATCAGCTCCAATGAACTCTCCCTCACACCGTCCTAGGCTTCGATGAAAAGTTAAACGACAATTGGTTCCGGGACCATCAGCGATTCTCAGGTCAAGACAAGCAAGATTGGGACAAACTTGGCTTTCATGCATATGAGAGATTTGGAAGGAACGTAATCTTCGGATCTTACCTAAAAAGCTTCGACTCGTGCCATCATCTATAATCTTGCGTGGAATCAGGCTGACCTTTGGAAAAACAACTTTTAGTTCGAAGTTACCTAGAAGAATAACTCCGTACAATTAGTTTTTTGGGACATAAAATAGGTCATGCCGGCACTGTAGCACACCGGATCACGATAACAGTATATATATTGCTTACTATGGTGTAATAATAGTATTTATAATTTATTTTATAAAAACAGACTAACAGTATATATATAAAAAGTAAAAACCATATACAAAAATCAGAAAAGTATGTTGGAACAGTATATACAAATTCTAAAAGTAAAAAGTACATAAAAAATAAAAATAATATGTAAAATGATAAAACAATATATAAAATGATAAAACAGTATATAAAGTACAAAAATAGTATATATATCGTCATGTCGTGATCCAACGTGCTACAGTATCGTTTTGATATCACATTTTCCTAGTTTTTTTTCCTTTCTTTTCAATTGTTTTCTTGTTGCAAAAACAACCCATTCGACTATCCAAGGGGTCAGTGGACATGTAATATTAAATTCGATTTTAATGAAATTATGAGAGGTACCCTAGCATCTACTATTCTGCTTGAACAAAAAGTAAGTGCTTGTTTGAATGTTTAGTTTTCTAAATCCAAATTAGCATCTAGTTAAAGGTTTTATTTATTTGTCTTCGTAGGATTGAAGTCACATTAATTAAAGTTAGATATTTTTTATTTCTTAGAGTACTTTAGCCACCAACACATTACTTTGTTTAATTTGTACTCTGCTCAATTTTGCTAATTTTTTTTATGTTAAATTCATGTTGATAATATTTTTATTTGAATTTGAATTAAATAAAATATCTGTCATTCTGTTTGAGTTGATTAATTCTTGATGAAAGTTAATTTGGGGTTTAATTCGGATTAGATTAAAGTTTTTTGTTTAATTCTCAAAAATAAATTTATCATTTGTTCGCACATGCCTTATAGCTTTTAAATCCTTTTAAATATGAATTAAATTATTTGATTTATATTTTGTAAGTAGATAAATCTTTAAATTGGAGACAGAAAGAGAGACAGATGGCGAGCAAAGCAGCTGTCGTGTCTCTAATCAAGGTCGTACATAGGATTATGATACGTCGGCCGACTTTAAAACGTTGATTGTTATTGGGCTTTTGGTTCAGATCTCTGGGCTGTTGGGCTGTTTTACTTTCTTCTTTTTACATTGGAACCTGTTAGAGCCACGACACATTATAATATGATTGTTTAGGACAGGATGCAATAACAGTATATAATTTATTTCTAATAACAGTATATACATAACAGTATATATAATTTATTTTCTAATAATAATATATATATAAAAAGTGAAAACAGTATATAAAAATAGGAAAACAATATATAAAATGGGAAAACGTATATAAAAATAAAAAATAATAAATACACAAATAATAAATAACAGTATATTAAATGGCAAAATAATATATAAAATGAGAAAAAGTATATAAAATGAAAAATAACAGTATATCTACAGTACGTCGTGCTACAGTGCGTTATGTTTGCACATTTTCCTTTTACATTAGCTTTGTAATACTTAGGATAGATATGATCATTACATGTAATTAGATAGGGGCTGATCACTGAAGTAAAAAACTCTTTTCTTTAATGGAAATTTTGAATTTGGATGAGGGGCTTTAGAATCCTCTCCAATTTTCCTCAAAATAAACAAAAGATAACTCTTTAAATTTAATTTACAAATCGATTTGTTGAGTAATTCAGTTAAACCTAATTACCCCTATTTTTGCATATGTAATAACCCTTTAACTCTCATATTTGAAATTGTGAAATTGCATTTTTAAATCTCCTAAAACCATAAAAATTATTTTGCTTATTTAGATTGTTTACAACAATTTTTTTTTATTCAACGCTTGATGGGATGTAGGCTTGTCAATGGATCACGTTGAACTCGAATCCAATAGGTATCCAACCGGAACAGATCGGGTTAAACTCGAAAAATAACCACGAATAGGGTTCGTCTTCAAACCCGAAAATAAAAACGGTCTCGGATCGGATTTGGGTTTGACACTATCCAATCCCCGCCTCTTTCTGCCCTCTCCCTTCTGCCTCGGCACCTCTCCCCGCCTGCTCCCTTCTGCCTCGGCACCCCTCCGGCTCTCCTCTAGTCTCCTTTCTTCTTCTTCTTCTTCTTCTTCTTTAATAATCCTCCATTAATGAAGTTTAATTCTTTTCTTCTTCCTCTTCTTTCATAATTCTCCATTAATGGAGTTTAATTTTTGTTTGATTTTGGGGTGAAGAATGAGATGACTGAATTTCTTGATTTTGAAAAAAATGAAAAATTATTTCGAGTTTCGGGTTTATCTACGGATTTCGGATTATCTGCGGGTTCAGGTTAAAAAAAACCCGTAAAGTTTTCGGGTTCGGGTCAAATCCGAAATTTTTGGGTCGCATTTTGGTATGGCCAAACCCGAACCTGATCCGATCCGTTGACAAGCCTAATGAGATGAGAGATTTATTTTTAAATATATCCTAAATAAGATTGTGTTTTCCAAGATTACAACTCATAACATCCTCAGATTTGGTTCATGCTTTGACATGTGTCATGAAACACGTTTACTATTTACATTTGTTAGACAACTAAAATACGGAAAGTTAGGGAGGCAAGTTAAAAAATTTCAATTTTTAAATAGCATAGGGAGCAAGACGGTTAATGGGCCATCAAAGCAAATACCATCTTGGCCACCAGCAAAATTTCTATTTATAGATTCAAGTCCATATGTATTGTTATGATTTGTTGAATTATTTATCACAAGATAAGAAATATGAATGAAATTTTTTTGGATATACAAATGTAAAAATCCCAAAATATCAAGATAAAAGTACTCAAGTCAATGATAGAACACCTCACACATCCATGTCATGTGCGCACTGTTATTTCATAGGACAATTATTTTTTCATAAAAACACTATTTTTTCATATCTTTTATTTTTTACACACATAAAATTATAAAACTTCAAATTGAAATTCTCAAAAGAGATTAAAATATAACACAAATGTTCAAGAATTTAAGAAATAACTTATTCGAAGCGCAACTCCCATATCCAATTTACCCCTCCAAATTTGATAATATCAAATTTCCCCTTTCAAAAATAGAGTTTTATCAAATTTCTCCATTTGAAACATATACTATATCAAATTTATCCCTGCCGTCCAACTATTGTAAAATTCATCAAACTAATCATGATTTTAACCTTAAAAGCTCTTAATTAAATTCATATATGAAATAAGTAAGACAAAAATACCGTTACTCTCATCTCTCTCTCTCTCTCTCTCTCTACTTTCACCTACTTAATCAAAAGCTTTGACCTCTCTGTTTTTTCCACTAAGTGTCACTGGAATTAAAGTAGCTACTCTGTTTTTCTACTTTTTGTTTAACTCTTTAACATTTTCCCCATTAGTTTGAATTTTTAACAAGCCTGAATCCATGTACCAGCACTCATTGATTTTAAGATGGCTCTCACCTTAAATTGTTAATTTTGGCCGGATTTTTCTCTTGAGAAAAATATTAATTAGCTCCAAATAAAACTAGTTTTCTTCTAAAAACAATCAACAGATACTTTTGTTGAAATTCAAGTACATTGGGAGGCAACCCAACAATAAAACTTGTCGAGAGGCTCATTCCTCGACACTTCGAGATGCTCATTAAGAAAAAATAATTAATTCAACAAGAAATCCAATAACAGATATCTCTCTTTCAAACAACTTTACTCTATACAGAGATAAAAATGAGAGAGAGAGAGAGAGAGAGAGAGAGAGAGAGAGAGACTAATTATGAAACATTTTTAGTATGCTTGAGGATTGATTTATTACATAGGCGTGAAGATGGAAAATACTTATGAACTTAAAATGTTACTCAGTAGTCAGTAATGAAGGGGAAGAAAGATGGAGCATGGATGAGGGAGAGAGGAAAAAGGGTATAGTAGTAATTTCACAATATTGCAGTTAGTTTTGACGGCAAAGCTAGAAAATGGGTAAATTTGATATAATATTAGTTTTGTAAGGGTAAATTTGATATTATCATTTTTGTAAGGGTAAATTTGATATTTAAGAGCTTTTGGGAGGTAAACGTGATATTCCCCTTTTATGTATACTATATAATTTTCTATATATTATGCTATTTATATATAAATAAAAAAATTATATGTTATAATTATTTAATGATATAAATTAAAAAAAATATTAGAAAATATCATCACATAAATAATGTTGTTATAACTAATAAATTATATATTAAAATAGAACAAAATGTTCAAAATTAAATATATTGTGAAATTAAAGGCCGCTAAATTTAAGAAATATATGATCATTATTTTTCATCTTTTATGATAAAAATGTTCCATCCGAAGCAAGCGAGGTACTCCCTTGTGAATTGTAATACTTAAAACATTACACAAATGCCGATTTAATACAACACAATCTGAAACATATTTACATGGAAACATAAAAGAACGCTATGAAAGCACAACCCCTCCTAAGGATAGAAACAATCTTGTTCATTTCTTCATTCTACCGTTATGAAGAAATTAGAAATTCAATAAAATCAATTCCCTCTGGTTAAAAAGTGATCCTAAAAATGTAAATACTATTATAAGTCATAAATCTTATATCATGTTGATCTTATCAAGGGAGGATAAAAACAGTTTGAAACAAAGTACTTGCATTTGTTTTGAAGAAAGTCTTCTTTTAGCTACAATGGCAAAGCCCATTAACACATCTACAAAATTTCGTACGTTTATACTTCTTGGTTATTAATGGGTCATTAGTTCATATTTCATCATTCATGTAATAAGCAAAGTTAATGCATGTTCATAATACCCTATTTAGCAATTAAGATTATGTGTAGTACAATTAATCCTCAATTTGTGCAATCGAGTCAATTTTCGCTCCTAGATCTACCAGATTATAGCGATTATTTGTCCAAAAAAAAAAGAAAGCAAAGAAAGAGAAGTTATATAACTTCTGGTATATTGTTAATTCCCTCTGAATAGTTATCAGCTAGAAAGACATCTAGTATATTTTTAAATCAGATTAGTTATTCTTCAGTTTATTGATTGAGCATTTAATGTAAAGATAGGTTTAACTATTTATTTACAAAGAATGGAAATTTGCAAAAGCCCCTGCATTATGCAAGAAATGCAAGAAAGCACCTACATTATTTAAAAAACATTCCTTAAAAATTAATTAACACAATTAGCTTCAAACTGACGACAGCGAGTTTTTGCAATTTCAGAATAATGCAACGACCTTTTTGCAATTTCAGCATATTTGCATGGGTCTTTTGCAAATTTTCTTTAAAAAAGTAACTTTTTTGTACATAAACTTACGTGACTAATCGATAGTAAGATAAAGAAGGAAGGATCCTCTTAATAACGACAGGTGTACCGCGCCAAAAAACGCACATAATTTCACCAAAAGAACCCTTTTCAGAATTTTAATTTCACTTTAATAAACTTCAGATAATAAAATCAATATATTAAACATAAAAATAGAAAATTTAATTACATTATACCTTTCCAATAACCGAAGAAGAGAAATCTAATTCAGATGGATCAATTCCAAATTGCATTTGTTAGGCAAAGGAGGCGGTAGGGGTTTCACTCAAAATAACTCAGATTTTGCGCCTAAAAATTAAATTCAAAACACAAATATATTAAGTTGTATAATTTTATTATTAATTTTATTGGATTATTCCATGTTTGGTAGAATTATTAATTGCGAATAATACTTATGAAAGAAAAGCCGCTAGATATTTTGGGCAGTTCGAATATTTGTTGCTTTTTCGCTTCTTCATCTGCCAAAGGCTTTAAACTTAGTAAAAATATAGTAACATACTATTTTTTTTTACTAACAAGTAGTTTTCATTTCTTCTAATCCATTATGCCTTAAATTGTGGATATATATAAAGAGGATAAATGAAAAATTTTCAACCAATTGTTTGAAATGAAAAAATTCAGCTAGTGAAAATGAGTTAGTTTTAATCGGGTGACAGAAAATCAATTACAAAAGTTAGACCATAATTGTTTCGCAAATCACTGAACCTAAACCAAAATCCAGAGTAATATTAATATTTTTCGAAATGAATCTGTGACTTACTTTTTGTTTTTTTTTTTGATGGAAGACTGACTTTTTGAGTTAAAATGACTCTGTTTTACGAACTGAGTCAAAACGTGGAACATGTTGTGGGTGTTAGGATTAAAATATTATTCTTTTTGAAAAAAAATGAAAATGAAAATGGAGAAATAATACATACAATATTGAACACGGCAGGGGCTCCATGTCCTTCAATTTTAAGAAAGTCACAACAAATCAGCCCCAAATTCAGTTTCTTCAAAAATTAAAAAAAATCAAAACATCTAATTAATTAAATAATTAGTTAACTAATTACCAATATCAAGATCGTGCCATGGATGAGAAGTAAGATGCATTGAAGGTAATTTTTCACAATTAGTTTCTTTCACAATTTTATCTGCCCCATGATTTTCAAACATGGAGATATATGTAGAAATTAAACTAAAACAATATGTCATCTGGTTATTAAAAAATGACTAAGATTAAAGAACAAATAAATATAAAAAATATAATAAACATCCAATTCAATAGGAATAAAGGAGACGGTTCCAAAACTGTTGGACAAAAAACATCAAGTTAGAAAAATTCAGATTTTAATTAAAAAAACTATTTTGATATAATTGTTATATCTTTCAAAAAAATAGGACAAAATTTCATTCATTAGTTAATATTTTAATATAAATAATTTAGTAAAATTTTACGTTAATTAATACTGTAAAATGTTATCATTTAATAGAAGGGACCAAAATACAGTGATCATGCCTCAAGAGTCCATTCCACAACAATTGAACCAAACTAGAAAGCAATTAAAAAAAATCAATGTGCCCTAACAGATTTAGAATGCCAACTGAAAATTACAAATTAAACCATCTCTATAAGACCTTGTTACTCTAGAAAACCTATATTGGTCCGTAAAGAACTAGAATGCAGATTAACAAATGAGTCAAGGATGGAATGAGATTTTTTTTCTGAATATGTGAAAACCTCAATTTTATCTAATCCTTAGACCATAATTAGCTGATGAAGCCTTCCCAAATTGAATAGTAAAATTGCACAGAACACATAGTTGATATGGGGTGTTACTATTTATCTCTACTTTAACCTGATTCGAGCAATTCAATTCTTTACCAATTGATATGAACATGAACTAACAAATACCTTGGGATGCCACCCTTTTTGGCCCCTCTTTGATCTAATTCATCACCCAATTTGGTGGCACTGGTGATTGGAGTTTGCGAGTAGAGAGAAATGTGCACTGATTTGAGAAAAATGGAACCGATTTGATTGATTTGGTGCTGTGAAAGGAAGATATGGTGTAGAGGTAGCAAATGGGCGGATCGGGTTATATTTGGGTCGGCTCATTTGGGTTCGGGTCCTTTTTATGTTCGGGTCATATTCGGATTGGGTCAACACGGATCGGGTCGGGTCGATTTGTGATCTTGTTTCGGTCGGATCTTTTTCGGGTCAAGAATTTGTCGGGAGATGTTTGAGTCAAGTCGAGTTATATTCGGATCTTGTTCCGGCTGGGTTAAATGGATTCGGATTATTTCGGGTTCGGGTTGATTTGATATTCGGGTCATGTGGAATTCAAGTCTCTTCATGTTTCGGACAGATCGGGTTCAGGTTATTTTATGAATTTCTAGAGGTGACAAAACCAAACCGAAACTAAGAAACCTACATGACCTGCCCAAAATATCAAATGACTCAAGCCCTCCTGGACGGGAGCCTAAATGATCTAAACTTAAAATTAACCTTAACCCGACCCGACCCGATTCCAACCTGATTCTTTTCAAGACCCAAATAACTCTAACTCAAAATTGACCTCAACGTGTACAAACTATCAATATGATACCCGAAATACTTGAATCGAACACGAAATAGCCCAACCCGATGGACCTAAAACCAGAAAAAAGAACTCTAAAGAGCCGCCTGATCCACTCGATACTCGACCCGACCCGATCATGATATTTTAGAAATATCAAACTACCCAAACCCGTAGATCCTGATCTAAAGAACCTAAACCAAAATTATCCGAACATAAAACGGACCTAACAAGACCCGACTTGAATCTGCTAAAATCCAAGACCTGAGCCGAAAACTAACCTGATTTTGTGTGTATACGAAACCCGAATGCAATATGTGTTGCCACCTCTACATGTTTAGCCCAACAGCCGAACCTGATTCTCACCCAACTAGCCTTTTGTCACCTCTACATAAACCTAAAGCTACCAATATGACCTGAACCCGAACGAGCCACCCGACTCTCTCGATGCCCGAACCCGCCCGATCTAGTCTCGATTTACCCTCCATATTCCTATGAGTTATGATATATCAATTTGAAATGTAGCTAAATTGAATTGGTATAAAATAATATATTTCATATTCAATAAGAAGTATTATGATATATTATGAACACAATGTTATAAAATCAAGTTGAAACATATTGAAAATGATCTCTTGATTCATTTGATTGAATTGTTGAAAATAAAAGAATAAAATACAAAAAATGGGCAAGGACTAAAAAAAGAACATTTATATTGATTTCAAAGTCCTTGTTAGATTAAATTATTATTTGGGATATATTCAGGTTTCGGGTTGGTTTACACCTAGAGTCAATATGAGTTCGGGTAGTTCAGATCTTGGCTTATCAGGTCTCGGGTTCTCTCGGGTCACGGGTTATATCGGGTTCGGACAAGTCGGGTTTCATGTCGGGTCGGTTTAGAGTGATCACCAAACAACATTCATTTCGGGTTTGGGTTCTTCAGTTCTGGGTTGGGCGGGTTCGAGTCATTTGACTATTTCAAATTTTTCGGATCGGATCAGGTCAGACTTCAGGCGGGTCGGGCAGGTCTTTCGAGTTCGGGTCATGTTTGCCAGCTCTAATATGGTGGGTGTGCAGTTGAGAAGAGTAAGATCTCTTTTAATTAATAAATTTTTAATTTATTGATTAATTAATTCATCTATGAATTAATAAAATTTCACGGTCCTGACAGTATTAATTTATAGAGGTTCTACTGTATTTTGTTTCTGCTCAACTATATTTTACGGCAGTAAAAAAAAAAGCTAGGTGGCTAAATTTTAATTTTAGATATTTCAGTTGAGGGTGAGGAGCGAGGACTGAGGATTAAAAGAAGACGTGGTTAAATTTCGTGAGTGGAAATTTTTTAACTTTATAATCTACGAGCAAAATTCCCACGCTTTGCCGCGGCTTTTCTCATTTTTACTGTTTAACAATTAACACATCAAGTTAAACTTATAAATTGATAATCTTAGAAAGTTTACATAAATTATCTCAAGAAACCAAGTTATTAAAGAAAATGAATTATTTATATTTTTATTAGAAATTATTTCTGAATCAAATAAGATTTATATAAGTCATAATACAAAATATGTAATACTGACATAAATTTATAATTAACAAATTTAAACTTTGTTTTCTCATCGAGGCGATATTTAAAAAAAATAACGTACAATTTTTTTTATCAAATGATTATAATTTCATCTTTTTCTGATTCAAGTAAATCGCATATGACATGTCTTCATCTTGAGTCATAGTTGACATTTCCATCTCATTACAGGTGGCAAAATCTGACCCAACCCGAACCGAAAATGTTGACAAGTCAATGACCCGAAACCCGACCCAACCCAAACCCAAACGACCCGAGACCCTAAATACCCAATACCCGAACGACTAGAAACCCAAATGACCCGAGACCCGAAAGACCCGAAACCCGAATGACCCGAGACCCGAACGACCTGAAACTTGAATAATCCGAGACCCGAATGATCCGAATCTAAATGACTTGGTCACACACCTGTTGATTTCACTGTTATACTAGTATTATATATTATTTTATAATATCTTATTTTGTTTCTTATAATATTAACATATTATTTTAGAAAATAATATATTAATTATATTGTTTCTAAGACATAAAATTCTATTTGAGACTTTTGAGCTCATCAGCCTCCTTTTACATCTTGCGCAAAATTGAAAAGAGATAGATATTTTTTTAATTAAAGATTTTTCATTACAAGTTAAACATAGTGCGTAACTAGAGCTGGCAAAATCTAACCCGACCCGATCCGACCCGAAAATATTGATAAGTCAATGACCCGAGACCCGACCCGACCCTATCCTACCCGAACCCAAACAACCTGAAACCCGAACGACCCGAGACCCGAATGACCCGAAACCCGAATGACCCGACCGGAACCCGACCAATCTATTTGCCACCTCTACATCTCATGCAAGGAAGTGTTGTAATCATTTTGAGATTTACTAACGGCTTGAGTGTTGATGCCATTTTCATCATGCGAGGTTTTAGGCCGCCTCCATTATTTCAAAATTTGAAGGATTACGTCTTGTAGAGCTTTTTGATGCCTTTTTTTTTTGTCATTGGCCTGCATTTATGGCACCTAAAAAAACAAAAAATAGTCTTATAAATATTTATCTTGTATAATTATATTTAAAGCAGTTGAAAACTAGTTTCAAAAATATCATGTGTTTTCTACTGAACTACACTATTTCACCTAGATAATGAGTTCACCAAAGTCGATTTTGATTGCTTTAGACCTATATTAAGCAAATTACTTGTGTAAGAATTGAATAAAAAATACAACCTGGTTTATGATATTTGATAGTTTGTTTTTCCAACAAAAAGATGCAAGATTAGATTATACCAGTTGGATTAGGCGGTAAGAATTGAATAAAAAATACAACCTGGTTTATGATATTTGATAGTTCGTTTTTCCAACAAAAAGATGCAAGATTAGATTATACCAGTTGGATTAGGCGACATGGACTCATTAATTTAAAAATCATCATTAAATAAGGACAATTTTGATATTGTTATGAATAATTGTTATATGGATGTCTATATACATTTCATTCTTAAACTTCTAAATACATCATCTCCATGTATTCATGTATTGTTATGTTAAGAACAATTTAGAATATTGTGGATATATATATCTTTTCTTGAACATCGAATATCATTATGTTTGTATTTATTCTCTTTTATTTTTATGTAATATAAAGGAGATTGCTCTTTCTATAAATAGAGCTTTATAATGTAAAGAAGATATACAACAATGGAATGAAAGAATACTCTCCCATTTCTCCTTTTCTTTATCTCTTTATTTTAGTTATTTTATAACACATTATCAGCACGAGACTCTATTTCAAGTTCTGAAGTAAGTAAATAAAATACGCTTCAAAGCATAAGACTATCAAAAGAAATTTTAAATGCATATTTAAATTCCACTTCAAAGGTACAACTTATAATTATTATTATTTTCTTGTACAAAGATTATTTATTCTCTCGAATTTTTTTTCATGACACTTGTTGCTATTGATGCAAGCTCAAAGTTATGAATTTTTTTTGAATAGTAGCACTATTTATGCAAATAATTAATCAGATAGCATTTTTTTCAAAATATTTGGGTAGATAGAACTTCCGCCAGACCCTCTGGCGGAACTGAAGTAGTTCAGCCAGAAGGTCTGGCGGAACTAAGGATTTTTTTTTCTTGATAATCTCGGCCATTCGGCACCCTTAAACACGCTTAATTAATGGAAAAGGCTAGTTCCGCCACAGGGTCTGCCGGAACTAGATAAAATTTATTTTTGGTCCAATTTCACCGCCAGACAATCTGGCGGAACTATTGTCTGGCGGAACTAGCTAGAAATAACTAGTTCCGCCAGATGAGCTGGCGGAACGAGACCATTTTTTTTATTGACTGACCCAAGAAAATCAAATAAATGGTCTAGTTCCGCCAGACCCTCTGGCAGAACTAGCTAGAAATAACTAGTTCCGCCAGAGGGTCTGGCGGAACTAGATAATTTTTTTTTTATTGACTGACCCCAAAAAAAAAAAGATGGTCAAGTTCTGCCAGACGCTCTGGCGGAACTAGCTAGAAATAACCAGTTCCGCCCAGAGTGTCTGGCGGAACTAGATAATTTTTTTTTTTTACTGACTGACCCCAAAAAAAAAATATGGTCAAGTTCCGCCAGACCCTCTGGCGGAACTAGCTAGAAATAACTAGTTCCGCCAGAGGGTCTGGCAGAACTAGACCACGCGTTTTTTTAAACTCCCATTTAAACCCGTCCGACCCCATTTTTAACCCACCCGTCCGACCAAAAAAAAAGAGCAAAAAAGGGGGGCGATTTTTGTGCGATTTTGGGAAGAAATTGAAGGGAGAAGAAGGGAGAAATTAAAGGAAGAGAATGAGAAGTTAGAAAGAAGAAGAAATACATAAGTTATTTTGTTTGATTTTGAGTTTTTATTAGTTATTTTTGTTGATTTGGATGAATGGTAATAAGTTTTGATTGAGTGAAATTAGTGCGAAATAGGTATGGATTTAGTGAGATTAGATTGAAATTGGTTTAAATAGGTTGATATTATTGAAATTTGTTTGGATTTGTATTGATTTCTTTAGAGGAAAAAAGAAGAACAAGAAGAAGAACAAGAAGGAAGAAGAAGAAGAAGAAGAAGAAGGAGGAGGTATGAAAATATTTAATAATTAATTTTCAATATTTAGTTATTTTAAGAAAAAATATAATATATATTTATTTAGTAATATATTTATTTATAGTAATTATTTATTTATTTTTGTGTTAAATAATATGTTTATTTAGTTATGTAATATATGTAAAGTTTAGTTATTATTTATATAGGGATATTTTTATCAATTTAATTTGGTATGAAATTTTTTAATAATTAATTTTCAATATTTAGTTATTTTCAGAAAAAAATATAATATAAATTTGTTTAGTAATATATTTATGGTAAATTTGCAAAAAAGCTGCTACATTATGCCTTAATTGCAAAAAAGCCCCTGTCTTATTGGAAATTGCAAAAAAGTCCCTACATTATTGCTTAAATTGCAAAAAAAAACCCAACCGTTAGATTGAAGTTAACACCGTTAGTTTCAGTTGTTTAATCACTGCAAAATTATTTTTTGCAAATATTAATTAACATTTTATCTAAAAATTATATTTCTTAAAAAATATTTTTAAATCTATTTTTAAGAAAAAGTCGGAAAAAAATTTCTTAATGAAAAAAAAATTGTTTCAGGAAAACTTTTGTTTCGCGAACATATATTTTTAATAAAACAATTTACTGAAAAATAATATTTTTTTTGTACATATTAAAAAAATACTTTTTCATAATTATTTTTAAAATATTTTTTCTATAAGAATGTTAATTATCATTTAAAAAATAATTTTGAAGTAATTAAACTACTGAAACTAACGGCGTTAGCTTCAATATAACGGTAGGAGCTTTCTTGCAATTTTAGCAATAATGCAGGGATTTTTTTTTACAATTTGTAATATGGCAGGAGCTATTTTGAAATTAAGGCATAACGTAGGAGCTTATTTGCAAATTTACCAATATTTGACTATATACTATTATTCCTATTGAAAAAAAGATTGAAGTAAATTGTTTATATTAAAAAAATCTTGAAGTAATTTATTTATAGTAATTGTTTAATTATTATTTATATTTAAAAAATAAAATGTATATAGGGATGTCATCTAGGGGCGGATCTAGTCGGGGAGGATCTAGTCGGGCGGATCGGGGGAAGGCTCCTATAGTTGAGCCAGAAGGTCCTGTATATCGTCCACTGAACGAATTCCAGGATGATCACAAAACCTTATGTTTCAGCCAACCGGACAACACCAAGGCTAAAGCGAAAGGGGGTTTCCGATACGGGCAACATCATATTAATGTATTGTATTTAAAATTATTTCTATATATCTATTTATTTTATTATGTAAAAATAATTTCCTTATATGTTTTGTTTCCGCAGGTGCCATGGAATTATCAGCTCGAGCCATATTTTGCGAGTGCGTGTTTGTTACAAACATAGAGAATCGATTATGTACCAATCGATGGCATACTGATAACCGCTCTGCAGGAACGATGGAGAAAAGAGACGCATACGTTCTACATGCCGCACAGAGAAATGACCGTAACGTTAGAAGATGTTTCATGCTTGTTGGGGTTGCGGGTGGATGGCAAGCCCCTCTGTGTGAAGAGCAGCGGTATTAATTGGGCAAATAAAGCCGGGGAACTACTCGGAAAAACACCCCCCCGAGAGATGATCAGAGGATCAGGGAATAAGAAAAGCAACGTGTTGGTAAATAAAAAATGGTTCATGGAGAATTTTGTCGATTTGGAGTACGATGCCCCCATATGACAAGTCGAGCAATATTGTAGAGCTTACATGATCGGATTTTTTTCCGACATTTTATTTATGGATCCGAATGGGGACTGTAATTCGCTCATGCCCCTGGTACTTTTAGAAGAATTAATAATTTGCATGAGTGGGCATTTGGGAGTGGGGTACTTGCATCCCTGTACAAAGAGCTGTGCAAAAGTACAGGTCCCGATAGGAAAAATATGGGAGCTTACATCTTATTACTACAATTATGGGCTTGGCAACATTTTGCGACCGGAAGACCGAGAGTTTCATTAAACCCGGCAAGATTGAATATCTACGACGATCCGGATTACAATGAGACGGTTGGCATGCTCTGGAGAGATCCAAGAGTTAAAGAGGATCCGTCGACTACTCATTTGTGGGCGAACAGCGACATGTTAGATGGCATCCCGGCGAGTGATATCTTTTGGGCACCTTATGAGCCATACCGCGATAGGCTACCGCCCATTTGTCAGGAAGAAAGAACAACGGCACTACTCAGTGTGCCGTTGATTTATTTCTGGATCGTCGAGCATTATCGTCCTGAGAGGGTAATGCGACAGTTCGGGTATCGGCAAAAAATACCTCCGGAAATACCTGAAGCCGACAAAATTGCCGACAAAGAATTACGTGACCTGACGAATTTTCGCAGAAACGATTCGCGTAAGATTCACAAGAATTGGATTACACGTTGGAATGATAAATGGTATTGGTATTCGCAAATGGATCCCCTGGAGCCGTATACCCCTCTCGATACTGAAGGTTACATGAGATGGTATTGGCAGAATACCGATCCGTTGGTACTGTTGGGTTTCTGCCGTTCATAACGCAACGGAAAATACAAAACGAAACAAAATCGAATTCAAAACCCAAAAGAAGGATCCGTGAATTACAATTAAATCAAAGAAAAGTTCATAACTTTGTACCTTCGGATTACGCTTAATCCGTGATGATCAAAAATGAATTTGGTTGACGGTTTTCTTTGCCCGATCCAAACCGGTTTCCAAACCGATCCTCTGAATGATTCGCCTAATCGGTCTCACAAACCGATTCTCCAAATAAACCGATTCTCCAAATAAAAATCACGATTTCAACCCAAATCACAAAGACGCCGCACTTCGCTTCGTCCTCTACTGGTATCCACACGAACAACCCAATAGAACGGATAAAGAACGATATATGCTAGTATTCGTTCTTCATTTCTCTCACAGAAAAACAAGAGAATAATTTTCGTATTTTTCTCTCCTCTTTGTCTCACAAAAGATGGACGAAAAATATGTCTTCTTAACTATTTTTGGGGTGTCCTTCTGCCTATATAATCCATAAGTTTCATATCCTATGTGCATGGTAACTGTGTAACCATATATGCAACACATCTTATCATATAAGATGTAGGATTGAATGTGTAACTTGATTATATAGCTCTTCATACAACTTATCACATAAGTTATGATTTTTCTGCGTACGTCTCAATAGTTGTTCTTTGTGTGTGACCCTGTAGGTTTACTTAATGTTGGCAATAATCACAATGGATTATAAATCATGAGCGGCCTCTAGCAAGACATCATGATTACCCAAATTAAGCAAGTATAGATGATTCGATCAAACCTAATTTATGTCATGCATTGTATCCTTTTGTTACACGATATCTATATCGTCCATAAGGCATGGTATGTGTCAACCTTATGTTGGTCGATAAATATTTCTTGACACCGAATTTGATTGAACATGAAATGACATTAATTACTCCTTATTAATTCACTTGAGCACGGCCGTGCGTTTCTTCAATCAAATCATCAAGAGGCCTAAAGATATCTCTCTCAATTTATGAGAGGAACAAATCTTATCTTAATTAAACTCTTTCCTCCGCACAATTCACTATATACCTAATTATAATCTTTATGATCGTCCGGTTAAAGACGATGTTAGACTATATTAAAGTATAAAATTTATCATGTAGGAAACTGAGATAATCTCAAGTCTAAGGATTACAGATACATTCTACTGAGAATAACTAATGACACGAACCATGTAGTATTCTCAAGACGGGTCAATCTAGTATATGGTCTCTAACATATACCTACGTTAATGACTTAATAACTCTTATTCATGATCAGTAAAACGTGACCATCAGTCAACTAACATACTGATGTCCATTTATAGCTTATCATAAAGTATGTTTGTCTCACAAACATCCTATGAATGATCAGGGACAGTTTAGAATATCATTCATAATACTTTATAGTTTTACTATCATAGTCACATACTTTGATGATATAAACCTGAATATCATATTCAAGGTTCATTTTAGTAATAAAAATAAAATAACCAATACGCATTTATTATATAAAATATCTCTAAATAAACACAATGTTTGATTAACATAATTCATACATCTAGGTCACAAATATATTGGCCTGGGGCATACTACTAACAGGTACAAAACACCATTTCGCACGGTTCGAGCATATACCGTCCTATGGTCCCGGATAAAAGATTAGCGGTAATATTTTAAATTTTTTTAATATATGTAAAGTTAAATTTTAAATTTTAACATGAATTTTTTGTTTAATACTGTAAGGCACAAACTGCCATGGAGGGAGCTCGCATAGGTTTCATAATGCTAAGAGAATTTGGTGCAAATATGAGGGCGGAAGTAAGGGACGGCATTAGAAAATGGTTGGGATGCCAAAAACTAATTTGTACTCAGCTTAATGAGTATCCCGGCGATACCGAGTGGGAGGTGCTCAACGAAGGAGGAGAGGAAGAGGAAGAGGAAGGAGGAGAATACGTTAGTCAGGTCACTCAGATGCAGACTCGGAACCAGGTGAGGAGGAGAGGAAGAGGACGTGGTGCACGCGGCAGAGATGTTTAGGGTTTATGTTAGTGTTTTAGGGTTATGTTTGGGGATTTGGATTATATTGCGATTTGTTTGTTTATTTAGACTATGTTTGATTTTTAACTTAAGGTTTATGGTTTATTTAGATTGTTTTAACTTAAGCATTACAACTACTCAACAATAAATAAAACTAACTAAATTAAATAAACTAAATAAAACAAACTAAATAAAATAAACTAAATAAAATTAAAAAAAAAACAATCTAAATAAACCAAACTACGGTCCATTATAACGGTCTCCACCCATTTGTGTGCACTTTCATTTAGTGTGACCTGGTAATTTGCAGACGCTGCAATTCATTACACGCTTTTCTTTGTTCATGGTGTCCATGCTGTTTTGGATTTGCAACTCCTGCCTTCTTCCACGTTTCATCCTTCCGTTAGTATTTTTCCTTATAAGTTTATCACCAGGAAATAAATTGTAATTACAAATTTCTATGCGTGGCGTCCATTGTGATTTTTCCTTTACAGGATAGAAACTTTTTTCGTACGTACGTTTCAAATTATCCAAGGAATAACACGGATGAATGAAAACTTCGCTAGATATAACTTTGCGTATACAAACTGCTATGACACGCGAACACGGGTAGTGATATAGCATAGGTTTCTGACACTCGCATTTTCCTTCGTTGATATCTACTCACCATTTCTTTCTCGGAATTCCTATACCACTCGTCAAACGCCGGGCTTGCGTAAGCACCTGATAAATACCTTGCTCTAAGTTGTAGCAAGTGAATTCATGCCTAGCAGCCTTAATGCGTTTACGTTCCATTTTAACATCACTATTTCCGACCAATTCTTTTCCCTCATATCAGGTATATTCAACCTTCCAATACGATATGGTATATTCAACCTTCAATTTAACGGCTTCTATTATGGTTACAGGTTTAACATCAAAATCCGCTCTTACGATATCTAGAATTAGCCCCCCAACAAGCGCACTCGTTAACTGTTTGTGGTCTCTTCTAGGTGTTTGGTTAATACATACGTGTGGTTGTCTAAATGTTTTAATCTCCCATAAATTATTTTTTTTATTAATCGAAGCGTGTATCCTCCAACTACATCCTCTAGTACCTTCATCTTTAAGCTTGCATATCACAATATATCTCATTTTATTCGAGTGGTCTACTTCTATTTCTTGGTGATGCTTGACACTGCATGCTCTTACAGCCGATTGTAGTTCTGATTTCGTTTCAAATGTACGTCCCTTATATAATATTTCATCATCATTTTCATTCACATTCATGCCAGATAAGAGATCATTTCTCACATATTCCCACATTGAACTATCTTCAAATTCAGCAGCCGGCGCATCACCGAAAGTGCCTACACTAACCATCTCACCCTCTTCCGTATATATAGATCCCGTCTGATGGTTCACTCTCTCCATTTCTTCATCGCTATCTCCATAAATTTCTTCCTCGTCCTCTGACTCCATCTCTGGTTCCTCATCTAATTCATTTTCATCATCATCTATTTCGGGAAGTAGATTATTGCTCACACGTGCCATATCAAAGGTCACAAACGGGTCCTCATTCCCATTTTCATTATTTATTTAATTTTCAACGGGTTCTAATATCTCATTTTCGTCTGCATTTCGAATTACATTTGATGTACTACTAGTTCCTATCTGATATTCTTTATTTTGGACGTGATCAACATATATTTCTAATTCCTCCATCCCAACCTTTATGACGCGCTCCGCAAAATTAACCAATTGTGCATTATTCATAATTTTCACTAACCTATAATGCCAAATGCCTTTCTTAAGAGATGGAAGCCGACCTCGGATTAAAAGAATATCACTATACGACCAACCGAGATTCTCATAAATTTCGTTACACAGTTGCTCATAATCCCTATTTGTGGTTGTACTTTCTGGAATATAAGCCGGTTCCTCCGGGTCGTAATTGCATCCGTTCGGTAGATTTACAATAAGACCATCGTAATATACAAGAATTTGAGAGTTTTGTGCCATTTTCTTCCTACTAATTGCAATAATATTTCTACAATTTAACAACAAATCTATAATAAAATCAATTAATTATTTAATGAAACAAAAAATCTATAATTGAATACCTAATTTCCGTCTTCCTTTTCTTCTATTTTCTCTATTTAGTTGGGTCAAAATCATCTTAAACACACCTCAAATACACTTCAAAATCGCCTGAATAGTATTTTTTTTTGGGGGGGCGGACTTTAGGTTAGAATGGGGGAGAGAGAAAGATTATCATTTTATAGGAGGCTCCAAGGTTATTTCTCAATTTTTGGGGTCAGACATGCGCGGAAGACACGTTGAGACAGGTTCCGCGAGACCTTCTTTCGAGGTAGTTCCGCCAGAGGGTCTGGCGGAACTAGACCATATTTTTTGATTTTTTTGCGTCAGGTCGTAAGTCTAAAAAAATGGTCAAGTTCCGCCAGATAGTCTGGCGGAACTAGTTATTTCTAGCTAGTTCCGCCAGAGGGTCTGGCGGAACCTGACCATCTGTTTTTTGTTTTGGGGTCAGTCAGTAAAAAATATATATATATCTAGTTCCGCCAGACCCTCTGGCGGAACTAGTTATTTCTAGCTAGTTCCGCCAGAGGGTCTGGCGGAACTTGACCATCTTTTTTTTTTTTTGGGTCAGTAAAAAAAAATTATCTAGTTCCGCCAGACGCACTGGCGGAACTAGTTACTTCTAGCTAGTTCCGCCAGACCCTCTGGCGGAACTTGACCATCTTTTTTTTTTTGGGGTCAGTCAGTAAAAAAAAAATTTATCTAGTTCCGCCAGAGGATCTGGCTGAACTAGACCATTTATATGATTTTCTTGCGTCAGTCAGTAAAAAAAATGGTCTAGTTCCGCCAGCTCATCTGGCGGAACTAGTTATTTCTAGCTAGTTCCGCCAGATTGTCTGGCGGAACCTATATTTTCGTCATTTTTGGGCCAATTTCACCGTTCAAATTGGGCCAAAAATAAATTTTATCTAGGTCTGCCAGACCCTGTGGCGGAACTAGCATTTTCCATTAATTAAGCGTGTTTAAGGGTGCCAAATGGCCGAGATTATCAAGAAAAAAAATTCCTTAGTTTCGCCAGACCTTCTGGCGGAACTACTTCAGTTCCGCCAGAAGGTCTGGCGGAAGTGCTATCTACCCAAAAATTTTGAAAAAAAATGCTATCTGATTAATTATTCGCGTAAATAGTGCTACTATTCAAAAAAATTCCAAAGTTATAAATTGAATTTTTATTGCATCTGAAGCTGCATGTTAATTTTTGTTACTGCACATAAATTTGCAGAATAATTTTTCTTGTTGCACCTGAAGTTGCAGACTAATTATTTCTTACTGCACTAGAAGTTGCAGATTTACTTTATTTATGCGCCTGAAGTTGGAATATTATTTTTCCTTTTAAATACACCTGAAATGACTAGATTCCTCGTTTTAGTGAATACACCTGAAGTTGCAATATTATAAATTAGTAAATAAAATTATCAATCTCGAAAATTAGGTCCCAAAGAAACAATTTGAGAATAAAAAGGAATTTACGTTGAAGAAAAGAAACATTCATTAACTTCTATTTTGCTCTTGAAGTAGCAATAAAGGAAGAGAGTTTTTCAAATATATTCAAGCAATAATATCATCTTATTGTAAATAAGAAAAATGATGAGTTTGAAAATAAGAAAAGGATGAAAATTATGAATAATATATATCTAACTCGTTGCACTTCCAGAAATGAATGTTGCAATTGTCGGCATAAATGAGACTAACGTAAAAGAAAATGAGATGATGCAACAAGATAATAACTTGTAAATAATCCTGAAATACATATGCTTTTGATGATTCATGAAAGAACATTCATTAAGTACAAATTGTACACCAAAAGATTTTATTGAATTTGATGGTCTCTTTAAAAGAGTAAAAATATGATCAATTATGTTTATGACAAAGAAATGTGTGGCAGATTAATAAAAGGAATTTGACATTTTTAATTGTGGAATCCTAAATGGATGATTAAAACATATGTCCATCAGACATTTCAACAACTTACATAATATTTGTAAAATATTTCTCTAATTTGACAAGAAAGAAATCAAATATTAATGCAACATTTGTATTGTTGAAGACTCCGGAAGAGTCATCATTTTGTTACCTACAGAAAAAAAAATTTATAATATATGATGCTCCAAAGCTAAAATAAAATAAAATCATGAATCTTGTCTATCTGATTACATACCTTTTCCCGAAGTGAATGGTACCATATATGAATGTCGTGATTATGGATTCGGACGTGAAAGAGGCTGCGGTCGAAACTAACTTGGCAGCATGATGGTTGTAATAAGAAAACCACACAATAAAAGACAAATTGCCCAAAAAGATAATTTTTGAAGAATTTACAAGCTCATGATTTACATGTGGTAGTAAAAGACATTCGATATGTACTTATCGTAAGCCATATAATCTTGTGGATCTTTATTAAGATTCCATAAATGAAAAGAGAAATATAAAGATATCAATTTTATCTACCACAATAATGAAAATGTCGACCGCCAATAATAACGATATCATGAGCTAGATCTAGAGATACACTAACAACAACGACGTAAAGAAAGAAATGTGTACAGGCAGAAAGAAATATTTTTTCGTTTTGTTTTATTTTATATTATTATCATTATCAATATTTTTCTTTCTTTTTAATTATGAATCAAAATTTGTTTGTGCACAATAGAAATTATAAATACATTATATTCATTAATAGTGGACAAAATTAAATATTAACAATATGCATTGTATCAAAAAGTTTTTTAAGTTTATAAAATTGTCTGTCAAAATAGTTATAATATCGAGACTATGAATGAGTCAAATATTTTTACAATTCAGAAAATATTGCATAACATAAATATATAATAGAAAAACTTACAGTTTTTCAATTGATTTACTATATTAAGTAATATTTATTAGTAAACCTCAATTTTACTTCAACTTATTTATGTTTTTTCTAACATAATGGGCCTAAGCATTCTTAGAGTGTATTCATTATGATATGCATGGAACTATAATGAAAAAAAAAATTATTTCTATTTTAATGAACAATATTTGTGGACCCGAAGATCCACCATGCAGACAATCTCAATATAATATTTTGGAGACAATAAAGGAATTTATATTATATATATTGAAACAAAATATATATTAGAAAATTTATTTTCTTTGTCCACTAACTTGTATAATACAATGCTACAAATATGAATCAGAAGTTCATCAACTCAAATAGAAATCCATATGCTACAATAATGAACCAGAGTTCATTAATTCGAATGCAATTGCTCATGCTACAAAATGAACCGGAAGTTCACTAATTTAAAAAGTAACGCTCACGCTATAAATTTAAAGAGAAATTTATGATTTTGCATGACAATTAAGATCATGTTGTAGCATTGATTATATTGATGTCAAATGACAGTATCCCCCCAATCATAAGTCAAGAATGGTGCAGCTAAATTCGAGCTAGCTATGTGATATACGTGCCAGTTGTAACACCACATGAATGCACCAATATAGATTCTAAAATAATGTTGGCAATATGTGTTGAATTTGAAGCATCCCTAATATTTTGATATTTTGAATCATTGACATGAAACGTATTCACAACATGATATGTTGATTCTTAATTTGACGAGGCAAATTTTTATAAGACCCAAAGAGGAAATCAAACATCTTGAAGCATTTTATCTCATTTCGACTCATGATCCAATATATATGAATCAGAAGTTCAAAAGATAGTTTACTTGAAAAAGATAGTACATCAATTGCCATATGCACATGTTGAAATGAGTCATGTATATATGCTAACAATGTCCCATGTTGGATTGATATCCCAGAGGGATCATCAGTTACATCTATAGAAAATGAGTCATAAGCATGCATGAAGCATGGAAGACCATTATGAATCTACATATGAAAATCTCAGAAGTAGAAAATTGGCGAATAATCAAATTATTGTTGTTAAAGGATTAAATTATATAATAACTCATGTAATTCCCGAAGAACTTCATGGTCTTAAGAGAAAACTAAAGCCAGCATTAGGCGGAGAAATATATAAGCTAGAAATGAGATATATTGAATTATCAATTTATCAATTAGATCCTCCAAAACGTTAATATGAACTAGAAGCTCATGAATTTGTAACAGATTGCAAATATATTATTTTTATTGATTCATACAATGATTATAAATCATATATTCCAGCATTGAATGAACTCATGCTTATTATCCTTGGATAATTATAAGTATTATATACGCCAAAAGCGTGGTCGACCCAGTCGGTTCCAAAAATAAATAAATAAAATCCGAGGAAGAAGAAATAGCATGATAAGAAAATTGACATCACTCAATATTTTAATGACTTAATCATTCTGAAGATGTTATTAAAAATAAAAGAGTAGGAGACATAAGTGAGCAAATAGCCTTTGAAAGGTTCAGGTACCTGACAACATTAAAAATATTAAAAATGATGAGATCTCAAATAATTTTGTCTCTACTTGGAAAAGAACGGAACTGAAACAAAATCATAATTAAGATAAAACTTGTAATACAATTGCAGTTAATACAATAAATGAAAATGAGGATCTAGAACTAAAATTTAATATATAATGTCGACAGATTTTGGCCATAATAATAAAGATGTGATTAAAGCATCATGATATGCGCTAGTGAAATATAAACGTAGTTACTTATAGTACAAACAACCAGTGTTGTACGATAATAAACCTATAAGAAGTTTTCGCAAGAAATTGTAATGAGAAAACTGAAGATATGGGATGCAATGGGAAATTCAAATTAGAGACCATGAAGGACTTGAAATGATTCTCATTTATGTTGATGCAAATAGAACTCATCTGGCTGTATTGTATTTCCTCTCATAAATGAGAGAGATATCATCAGTCAACTAATATACTGATGTACATTTATAGCTTGTATATAAATATATATTTATATGTATCTGCAAGTATATTTGTCTCCACAAATATCGTATAAATGACCAGGGACGATTTAGAATAGCATTCATAACACTTTATAGTTTTACTATCAAAGTCACGCACTTTGATGACATAAAGCTGAATTGCATATTCATGGTCTATTTTAATTATATTAAAATAACTTATACGTACATATTATATGAAATATCGTAGAATAAATATTATGCTTGTTATTACAATCCATCATCTAGGTCACAAACACTTTGGCCTAGGGCATAACACCATCAGAAATGTGGATGAAAACAGGGGGTGCGAATCCAGAACAGTATGGACACCATGAACAAAGAGAAGAGTGTAATGAATTGTAGCATCTGCAAATTATCAGGTCGCACTAAACGAAAGTGAACGCAAAGGGGTGGAGACCGTTACAGTTGACCGTAGTTTGTTTTATTTAGTTTGTTTTATTTTATTTAAAAACTTATAATTTATAATATTTTAGAACTTGTATTTTGTTATTTTATTCATTGTTGAGGTTGTAATGCTTAAGTTAAAACAATATAAATAAATCTTAAACCCTAAAAAATCAAACATAACCACAACATAGTTCAAATCCCCAAACATAAACCCTAAACCACATACACATAAATCCTAACATAGTCGAAATCACAAAACATAAACCCTAAACCACAAACATAAACCAACATAAAACCTAAACACCTCTGCCACGGGCACCACGGCCGCATCCTCATCCTCTCTTCCACGTCTAGTTCCAAGTATGCATCTGAATGAGCTGACTGATGACTTCTCGTCCATCTCCCTCTCCTCCTCCCTCTTCCTCTCCTCCCTTTTCTGTTGTCGGTTCGTTGAGCCCCCCCCCTCAGTATTGCCGGGTTTTAAGCAGAGTACAAATGAGCTTTTGACATCCTAACTACTTTTTAATGACGTCCTTGACCTCTGCCCTCATGCTAGCACCAAATTCTCTGAGCATTCTGAACCCTATGCGAGCTCCCTCCATGGCGGTTTCTGATTTAAACAAAAAATACGTATGAAATTTAACTTAAAAATATTAAAAAAATTCAAAATTCAATATAAAAAATATTAAAATCTATGCTAATATTTTCTCTGGAACCATAGGGAGTTATGTGTTCAAACCGTGCAAAATGGTTGTCTGCACCAATAGATTGAAATTTTGCCAATACCAGCTCATGTATATATCGTGATCGCGAAGGGTATACAGCTCCGTGGGATCCATTTTGTAAATACTAATACCATTTATCATTCGAGCGTGTAATCCAATTCTTGTGAATCTTACACCAATCGTTTCCGCGAAAATTCATCAGTTGTGCAAATCTTTATCGGCGATTTTGTCAACGTCAGTTATTTCCGGGGGTATTTTCTGCCGATCACCCTCTCAGGGCGATAATGCTCGACGATCCAGAAATAAATCAATGGCATACTAAGTAGCGTCATACTTCTTTCTTCCTGACAAATTAGTGGTAGTCTATCACGGAATGGCTCGTAAGGTGTCCAAAACACATCACTGACAGGTATGATGTCTAATAAATCGCGGTTCCCCCACAAACGAGTAGTCAACGGATCCTCTTTAACTTTTGCATCTCTCTAGAACATGCCAACCGTATCATTGTAATCCAGATTGTCGTAGATCTTCAATTTTTCGGGTTCAACGAAACAAATGGTCGTCCGGTCGCAAAATGTTGCCATGCCCGTAGTTGTAGTAATAGAATACTGTTGGGTTTCTACCGTTCATAACGCAGCGGAAAAACAAAAATGAAACAAAATCGAATTCGAAACCCAAAAGAAGGATCCGTGAATTACAATTAAATCAAAGAAAAGTTCATAACTTTGTACCTTCGAATTACGCTTAATCCGTGATGATCAAAAGCGAATTAGGTTGACACTTTTCTTTGCCCGATTCCAAACTGGTTTCCAAACCGATCCTTTGTATGTTTCGCCTAACCGGTCTCACAAACCGATCTCCAAACGAACCGATTCTCCAAGCAAACCACGGTTTCAACCCGAATCACAAAGACGCCGCACTTCGCTTCGTCCTCTACCGGTATCCACACGAACAACCCCTTTGAATGGATAAA
This sequence comes from Juncus inflexus, assembly GCA_024447665.1. Taxonomy (NCBI): domain Eukaryota; kingdom Viridiplantae; phylum Streptophyta; class Magnoliopsida; order Poales; family Juncaceae; genus Juncus; species Juncus inflexus. The sequence continues at coordinate 3,023,903 of JAJHPC010000001.1, read as the reverse complement.
GAACGATATTACTAGTATTCGTTCTTCATTTTTTTTCTCACAAAAATAACAAGAGAATCATTTTCGGATTTTTCTCTCCTTTTGTCTCACAAAAGTTTGACGAAAAATATGCCTTTTTCTATATCATTTTGGGGTGTCTCTTGTGCCTATATAGTCCATAAGTTTCATATCATATGTTCATGGTAACTATGTAACCATATATGCAACACACCTTATCATATAAGATGCAGGATTGAATGTGTCACTTGACTATGTAGCTCTTCATACAACTTATCACATAAGTTATGATTTTTCTGTGTACGTCTCAATAGTTGTTCTTTGTGTGTGACCCTGTAGGTTTACTTAATGTTGGCAATAACCACAACAGATTATAAATCATGAGCGGCCTCTAGCAAAACATCATGATTACCCAAATTAAGCAAGTATGGATGATTCGATCAAACCTAATTTATGTTCATGCATTGTATCCCTTTGTTACACGATATCTATATCATCCATAAGGCATGGTATGTGTCAATCTTACGTTGGTCGATAAATATTTCTTGACACCGAATTTGATTGAACATGAAATGACATTAATAACTCCTTATTAATTCACTCGAGCACGGCCGTGCGTTTCTTCAATCAAATCATCAAGAGGCCTAAAGATATCTCTCTCAATTTATGAGAGGAACAAATCATATCTTAATTAAACTCCTTCCTCCGCATAATTCATTATATACCTAATAATAATCTTTATGACCTCCCGGTTAAAGATGATGTTAGATTATATTAAAGTATAAAATTTCTCATGTAGGAAACTGAGATAATCTCAAGTCTAAGGATTACAGATACATTCTTTACTGAGAATAACTAATGACACGAACCATGTAGTATTCTCACGGTTGGTCAATCCAGTATATGGTCTCTAACATATACTTACGTTAATGACTTAATAACTCTTACTCATGATTAGTAAAACGTGATCATCAGTTAACTAACATACTGATGTCCATTTATTGCTTATCATAAAGTATGTTTGTCTCACAAACATCCTATGAATGATCAGGGACGGTTTAGAATATCATTCATAATACTTTATAGTTTCACTATCAAAGTCACATACTTTGATGATATAAAGCTGAATATCATATTCAAGATTCATTTTAGTAATAAGAATAAAATAACCAATACGCATTTATTATATAAAATATTTCTAAATAAACACAATGTTTGTTTAACACAATCCATACATCTAGGTCTCAAATATATTGGCCTAGGGCATACTACTAACAATCTCCCACCTGCACTAGGCTGAATCTAATAAGTATCTAATACCCATCGACCTAGCATGACACTTATGCTTTGCTTGAGAAAGTGGTTTAGTCAACGGATCGGCAACATTATCATCACCATCAACTCTGCATATTTTAGTATCTCCTCTCGCAATGATCTCCCTGATCAAATGGAAACGTCGAAGTATGTGTTTGGTTCTCTGATGCGATCTTGGTTCCTTTGCCTGCGCGATCGCCCCATTGTTGTCACAATAAAGATCCACATGATTTGCGATACTAGGAACCACACCGAGTTCTTCAATAAACTTCTTCATCCAAACTGCTTCCTTAGCTGCTTCTGAAGCTGCTATGTACTCCGTTTCTATCGTAGAATCCGCTACAGTGTCCTATTTGGAACTTTTCCAACTCATTGCACCTCCATTCAAACAAAACACATAACCAAATTGCGATCTAAAATCATTGTCGGTTTGAAAGCTTGAATCCATGTAACCTGTTACAACTAGCTCACTTTCAAATCCTCCATAAACCAAGAATGAATCCTTAGTTCTTCTCAAGTACTTCAGAATATTCTTGACTGTTGTCCAGTGACTTTCACCGGGATCAGACTGATATCTGCTAGTTGCACTTAATGCATATGATACATCTGGTCTAGTACAAAGCATGACATACATGATAGATCCAATAGCCGAAGCATACGGAATTTTATTCATGCGGTTTCGTTCTTCCTGATTAGCAGGACGTTGAGTTTTACTCAATTTTATGCCATGTGACATTGGTATGAAACCTCTTTTCGAATCATCCATTTGAAATCGTGTCAATACTTTGTCAATATAGGTACTTTGACTTAGACCTATGAGCCTTTTAGATCTATCTCTATAGATCTTAATGCCGAGTATATAAGCGGCATCTCCAAGGTCCTTCATTGCAAAAGACTTTCCTAAAAATGTCTTAACATTTGTTAAAGTCGGAATGTCATTTCCAATGAGTAATATATCATCTACATAAAGTACTAGAAAAACTATTGCGCTCCTGCTAACCCTCTTGTAATCTTCATTTTTGAAAAAACCAAAACCTTTGAATACTTCATCAAAATGAAGATTCCAACTCCGAGATGCTTGCTTTAATCCATAAGTGGATCGCTGCAATTTGCAAGCCTTATCAGAATTCTTAGGATCAACAAAACCCTCGAGTAAATTTCCATTAAGAAAAGCTATTTTGACATCCATTTGCCATATCTCATAGTCATAATATGCAGCTATGGCAAGCAGAATTCTAATCGATTTAAGCATGACAACTGGTGAGAAAGTTTCGTCATAGTCTATACCATGAGTTTGTCGGAAACCTTTCGCAATAAGTCTCGCTTTATAGGTATGTACATTTTCGTCCATGTCAGTTTTTCTTTTTGAAAACTCATTTACACCCAATGGTCTTTGAACCTTCAGGTGAATCAATTAAGTTCCAAACTTGATTATCGTACATGGACTGCATCTCAGTTTTCATGGCTTCTAACCATTTATGGGAATCAGGATCCTTCATAGCTTCTTGGTAATATGTGGGTTCATCATCTATGAGCGCCACATTTTTATCACCAGTCACGAGAAATCCATATCTCTCGGGCTCATGACGAATTCTACTAGATCTACGAGGAGCATCTTGTGTTTCAAGACCGGACTCATCAACTCTTGAAGAGACTAGTGAATCTTCCAATGGTTGTTCATTGCTAATTAGTGGATCTTGAATTTCTTCAAGGTGTACTTTATTCCCACTAGTTCCTTTAGAAATAAATTCTCTTTCCAAAAAGAAACAATTTCGAGCAACAAACACTTTGTTCTCGGATGGGTTGTAAAAGTAATATCATTTAGTTTCTTTAAGATATCCCACAAATAAGCATTTATTAGATTTCGGTGTTAACTTGTCAGAAATTTGACGCTTCGCATAAGCTTCACAACCCCAAATCTTTAGAAAAGACAATGTGGGACTCCTCCCAGTCCATATCTCATATGGAGTCTTTTGAACAACTTTTGATGGAATTCTGTTTAGTATGAACGCGGCAGTCTCAATGGCATAACCCCAAAAGGATATCGGAAGATCTGTTTGACTCGGTTTCTCCTTTCCGAGACACCATTCCATTGAGGTGTTCCAGGAGGAGTAAGTTGTGAAACTATTCCACAATATTTAAGATGATCGTCAAACTCTAGACTTAAATATTCGCCACCTCGATCTGATCGAAGTGCTTTTATTTTCTTACCTAGTTGGTTTTCTACTTCACTCTTGAAAATTTTGAACAATTCAAAAGATTCGGATTTATGTTTCATTAAGTAAACATATCCATATCTACTTAAGTCATCAGTAAAAGTAATGAAGTATCGAAAACCACCTCTAGCTGGTGTGCTCATTGGTCTGCATACATCTGTATGTATGAGATCCAATAACTCACTTGTCCTCTCACCTCTCTTTGTCAAAGGAGCCTTTGTCATCTTACCTAATAAACAAGATTCGCACGTCTCAAATGATTCTAAATCAAATGAGTCTAAAAGTCCATATTGGTGGAGTTTAGAAATGCGTTTCTTATTTATGTGTCCTAAACGACAATGCAAGAAATATGTCGGATTCAAATCATTAGATTTAAATCTCTTTGTATTAATGCTATAGATAGAATTGTAATGTTCATGGTCAAGATTTAAAACATAAAGACCATTTTCTAATTGACCATTCGCATAGAAAAAATTTTCTTTACTTATGGTAAAGTTATTATTCTCAATAACAAACTTAAAACCATCCAAAACCAATCTCGACACAGATACAATATTCCTGTTCACAGCAGGTACATAGTAGCAATTATTTAAATTTATTACAAGTCCAGAAAGTAGAGATAATAAATAAAATGCCCACGGCTAATGCAACAACTCTTGCTCCATTTCCCACCCGCAGGTCAACTTCACCTTTCGCTAATCTTCTACTCATTTTGCAGCCCCTGCACATTATTACAAATGTGAGTACCGCATCCGGTATCTAATACCCAAGATGAGGAAGTAGATAAATTAATTTCAATAACATTAAAAACTGAAGTAGTAGTCTCACTACTCTTCTTCTTCTTCTTTAGATCCTCCAAGTAGGCCTGATAATTTCTTTTCCAATGGCCTGGTTTATTGCAGAAGAAACAAACACGCTCCTTGGGTTTCTTGCTCTTAGGTTCGGACAACACCTTGCCCTTACCTTTTCCCTTAACTTTGCCCTTGATTTTTCTCTTCTGACCCTCGCCTTTCTGAACCAAGAGAACATCGTTGACAACATTTGACTTCATAGTCCCCTCGAAGTTCTTCAGCATGCCGTGCAACTCCGTGAGACTCTTGTCCATGTTATGCATATTATAGTTCATTATAAATGGCTTGAAATTCGGAGGAAGAGACCTAAGGATCAAATCGGTAGCCATCTCATTGCCTGCCCCTAGTTTCTCAAGTTGATCAAGGTACCCCTTCATTTTTCAGAATATGAGCACTCACCGAGGAGTTGAGAACCATCTTACAACTTGCTAATGCACAATGTGCATTATATCTCTCATTTCTAGCTTGCTCTTAGAACATTTCCTTGAGTTGTGCCAACATTGGAAATGCCTCTAAATTTTCAAACTGCTTTTGAAGATCGGCATCCATGGTGGCTAACATGAGACATGTCACATCATTAGAGTCACTTGTATGCTTGGCATAAGTATCTATTACTTCCTGATCAGCATCATTAGCGGGTTGGTTAGGAATGGGTCTTTCAAGGACATAGTTCTTCCTTTCTTGTTTGAGAACCATTCTCAAATTTCGATGCCAGTCAAGGAAGTTTTTCCCATTGAGCATGTCCTTCTCAAGGACGGATCGCAATGTTAAAGTTGATGTGTTGTTTGTTTCCATTTTCTACACAGAATTAAATGCAGGTTTATATTAATATGTGATTTGAGATATTTTAATATAATTGTAACTCCCACCATTTTATTCAAATCAATAACCCTCAAATGTATTGATTCGGAAATTTTAAATTTAAATTCCATAGTAGGCCAAGATCCGTATTTCATCAAGTTCCAAGTGAGCTTTGGCTCATCACCTAGAACCTAATTATTTAGGTAGGAACATTTTCAATTGTATCTCATACAACTCTAGATTAATCCATAGGATGAGCATCATATGCTCGGCGTATGCATCCTATCATATGCCCCAAACCCAAGTCTGACTTGATAGTTCAGTTGAATCTAACCATGTCTAAATATCGAGAATCACCATTTCTCGCTTCTTATCACCCTAAGATTATGCTAATTCACTATGCTTTGGCATACCCAAATTTTGCATGATCGAAGGGATGATAAGTATAGATACATGGGAGGCATTTCTATGATTCAATATTATATGAGGGATTGTTATGTTTATCCTTTTTTGTTTGAGTTGTTTTATTTTATCATGTATTTCATCACAGAACATCACATGCACATATAAAATAAATATGATATGATATAACATGGCCTTGATGATCTAAATGAGTCAATCATTATGATCATTTCCTAAGATACATTCAACCACAAGGCATTGATGAACTCCTTCATCTCCATGATGTGTATGAGGTGGATGGTGAACTCCTTCATCTCCATGGTGTGTATGAGGTGGACGGTGAACTATTTCATCTCCATGATGCGTATGAGGTGGACGGTGAACTCTTTCATCTCCGTGATGCGTATGATCGTGGTAGTTATATTATATATAAAATGAACGGAACCATGCCCGTCACAATTAACCATCAAAATAAATTACATCACATCAACCAAGAACGAAACCATGCCCGTTTTTACATACATACATATATTACATATATCACATCATCACACACAAATCACAACCATTCATCACATATCTAATAGGCAATGTTATATGCATTATGTTGTACTTTAAACCATTTTACGAAATATGTATAAGGCGTTACGAGTATTAAATTCGGGGTCTATGATTGATCTATGCGTGAGTGCGGGGTTTGGGGCGCGGCCCCGAAAAATGGGGCTCCCGCAAACTTGATGTGACGAAACTCAAAATTTCTTTAAAAAACTTGATGTGTTGAATACATCTTTTCGAAATTTATTTAGTATATCATATACGTAGTTTCGCACCTTTTCATAAAATTTAGACACCCATCCGAAGGTTTATGATACATTACATGCATCCTTTCATGACATACCCAAGGCACTCTTTCAATCAAGTTGCAACCTTTCATGATCAAGATACATCACATGCACCCTTTCATGAAGTCGCATCCTTTCAATCAAGTCGTAACCTTTCATGACCAAGATACATCACATGCACCCTTTCATGAAATCGCATCCTTTCTTGAAATCATAACCGTTCATTATCAAGATACATCATATGCACCCTTTCATGAAGTTGCTTCCTTTCATGAAATCGCAAACTTTCATGATCAAGATACATCACATGCACCCTTTCACAAAAACACATCCTTTCATGAAATCGCAACCGTTCATGATCGAGATACATCATATGCACCCTTTCATGAACTTGCATACTTTCATGAAATCGCAACCTTTCATGATTAAGATATATCACATGCACCCTTTCATGAAATCGCATCCTTTCATGAAATCGCAACCGTTCATGATCGAGATACATCACATGCACCCTTTCATGAAGTCGTATCCTTTCATGAAATTGCAACCGTTCATGATCAAAATTCAACAATTAAAAAATAACGCCTCAAAATCAAAAGAAATATTTCGAAAATGGTTTATCCGTCTTAATTTAATTGGAATTCACTTGTCTCTGATACCACTGTTGGGTTTCTACCGTTCATAACGCAGCGGAAAAACAAAATCGAAATAAAATCGAATTAGAAACCCAAAAGAAGGATCCGTGAATTACAATTAAATCAAAGAAAAGTTCATAACTTTGTACCTTCGGATTACGCTTAATCCGTGATGATCGAAAGCGAATTAGGTTGACACTTTTCTTTGCCGGATTCCAAACCGGTTTCCAAACCGATCCTTTGTATGTTTCGCCTAACCAGTCTCACAAACCGATCTCCAAACGAACCGATTCTCCAAGCAAACCACGGTTTCAACCCGAATCACAAAGACGCCGCACTTTGCTTCGTCCCCTACCGGTATCCACACGAACAACCCCTTTGAACGGATAAAGAACAATATATGCTAGTATTCGTTCTTCATTTTTTTTTCTCGCAGAAGTAACAGGAGAATAATTTTTGGATTTTTCTCTCCTTTTGTCTCACAAAAGTTGGACGAAAAATATGTCTTTTTCTATATCATTCTGGGGTGTCTCTTGTGCCTATATAGTCCTTAAGTTTCATATCCTATGTGCATGGTAACTATGTAACCATATATGCAACACACATTATCATATAAGATGCAGGATTGGATGTGTTACTTGACTATGTAGCTCTTCATACAATTTATCACATAAGTTATGATTTTTCTGTGTACGTCTCAATAGTTGTTCTTTGTGTGTGACCCTATAGGTTTACTTAATGTTGGCAATAACCACAACAGATTATAAATCATGAGCGGCCTCTAGCAAGACATCATGATTACCCAAATTAAGCAAGTATGGATGATTCGATCAAACCTAATTTATGTTCATGCATTGTATCCCTTTGTTACACGATATCTATATCGTCCATAAGGCATGGTATGTGTCAACCTTAAGTTGGTCGATAAATATTTCTTGACACCGAATTTGATTGAACATGAAATGACATTAATAACTCCTTATTAATTCACTCGAGTACGGCAGTGCGTTTCTTCAATCAAATCATCAAGAGGCCTAAAGATATCTCTCTCAATTTATGAGAGGAACAAATCATATCTTAATTAAACTCTTTCCTCCGCATAATTCATTATATACCTAATTATAATCTTTATGACCGCCCGGTTAAAGACGATGTTAGATTATATTAAAGTATAAAATTTCTCATGTAGGAAACTATGATAATCTCAAGTATAAGGATTACATATACATTCTTTACTGAGAATAACTAATGACACGAACCATGTAGTATTCTCACGGTGAGTCAGTCCAGTATATGGTCTCTAACATATACTTACGTTAATGACTTAATAACTCTCATTCATAATTAGTAAAACGTGACCATCAGTCAACTAACATACTGATGTCCATTTATAGCTTATCATAAAGTATGTTTGTCTCACAAACATCCTATGAATGATCAGGGACGGTTTAGAATATCATTCATAATACTTTATAGTTTTACTATCAAAGTCACATACTTTGATGATATAAAGCTGAATATCATATTCAAGGTTCATTTTAGTAATAAGAATAAAATAACCAATACGCATTTATTATATAAAATATCTCTAAATAAACACAATATTTGTTTAACACAATCCATACATCTAGCTCTCAAATATATTGGGCTAGGTCATACTACTAACAAATACAACTTCCCATATTTACCCGATCGGGACCTGTACTTTTACACAGCTCACTGTACAGGTATGCAAGTACCCCCACTCCCAAATGACTACTCATGCAAATTATCTATATCCTCTAAAAGTACCAAGGGCATGAGCGAATAAGAGTCCTCATTCGGATCCGTAAATAAAATGTCGGGAAAAAAATTCGATCATTTAAGCTCTACAATATTGCTGGACTCTTAATATGGGGGCATCTTTTTCTAAATCAGAATAGTTCTTCTTGAACCATTTCTAATACGTTGCTTTTCTTAGTCCCTGATCCTCTGAACATCTCTTCAGTTGGTGTTTTCCCGAGTAATTCTGTGGCCTTAATTGCCCTGTTAATACTACTATTCTTCACACAAAGTGACTTGACATCCACCCTTATCCCCAACAAACATGAAACATCCTCTTATGTTACGGCCATTTTTCCGTGAGGCATGTAGAACGTATGCGTCTCTTTTCTCCTCTGTTCCTGTAGAGCGGCTATCAGTATACCATCGATTAGTACATAACCGATCATCTGCATTTGTAACAAGCACGCACTCAAAAAATATGGCTCGAACGGGCAATTCCATGGCACCTGTAGAAACGAAAAATATAAGTAATTAATTTTTACGTAATTAAATAAATACATATATAGAAACAATTTTAAATACAATACATTAATATGATGTTGCATGTATCGAAAACCCTCCTTTCATTTAGCTATGGTGTTGTCCGGTTGGCTGAATCATAGGATTCCGTGTTCATACTATAATTCGTTCACTGGAGGACATTTGAGAGTTTCCGCCTCAACCATAGGAGTCTTCCCCCGATCTGCCCGACTAGATCTGCCCCGACCTCTAGATGACATCTCTACATAAATTTTATTTTTTTAATATAAGTAATAACTAAATAATATATAATTACATAACTAAATAAACAAACTAACAAATACAAAAATAAACAAATTTCTTCAATCTTTTTTTCAATAAAAAAATAGTACATATAGTCAAAAATAATATTAACAATAACAAATAAATTTATTACTAAATAAATTTATATTATACCTTTTTCTTCAAATAACTAAATAATGAAAACTAATTACTAAATATTTTTATACCGAATAAAATAGAGGGAAAAAAAAGAAAACTAATTTCTCTTCTCCTTCTCCTTCTCCTTCTCCTTCTCCTTCTAATTCTTCCTATTTCACTCCATTTCGAACAAATTTCAATCCATTTCATACAAATTTCAATCAATTCATTCAAACAAATCAATCAAACTAATTCAAACAAATCAATCTACTTAGATCAACTCAAACATATTTTACACTAATTTCACTCAATTCAAATGAATCAAAATCAAACTCTAAATCAAAATTCAAAATCAAACTAAATAATTTACCTTCTTCTTCTTCTTGTTGTCAATTTCTTCTTCTTCTCCTTTATTTTTCTCTAATTTATTGGTTTTTTAGTGAAAATCACCCCCAAATCACCCAATATCACCCCACTTATACAACTGACGGGTTAGGATTTTGTTATGGAGAGAGAGAAACTCCTCATTTTTAACGAGAGGTCCATTTACTGAGTATGGTTCCGCCAGAGCCTCTAGCCGAACTATCTGTTCCGTCAGAGAGTCTGACGGAACTAGTATTTTTTTTTTTTTATTCAAATCTGTCCAGGAGCAACAAGGAAAAATCATCTCTAGTTCCGCCAGAGGCTCTGGCAGAACTAGCCAATTTTTTTATTTTTTTTTTGTCAGATTCAAGTGAGGGGGGTACAATGAAAAAGGCCTTAAGTTCCACCAGAGGGACTGACGGAACCTGTTATTTCTTCAAATTTCAGTTCAAAAATTAGAGTAATGCAGGTTCTTTTAGAGCCTCTGACGGAACCTATGAATTCATCACCAATTTCACCATCTAAATTGGGCTATTTTGGCTGAAAATTATTTTTTTTAGTTTTGCCAGACCCTATGGCGGAACTACCTTTTTTTCTCAATTAAGCGTTTTAAGGGTGCCCAATGGTCGGGATCAACAAAAATGAAAAATCACGAGTTCCGCCAGAGCCTCTGGCGGAACCATTTTAGTTTTGCTAAAAGCTCTGGTGGAAGTACTAGATGCTGAATTATTTTCATAATAGTGCTATCTGATTAATTATTCTTCAAAAAAGTGCTACATTAAAAAAATAAATCCCTTCTTGCACACAAATGCATTTTCTTTGAAATGTTTATCCCTTCTTCCGCAAAGTTTTATTCATAAATATGAATTTCATGAGCCAAATGATAAATTCTTTTCAATATCTCATGAGTCAAATGATGTAAAAACATGAGAATTAACACATCTTCTCATAATTATGTATGGTTAAATTTTTTTTTTTTAGTAGCATTGTGTATCCAGCGTGAAAGTATGTCATGGTGCAATCACGTGTTAACAAAATAATTTATAATTTTCCTAATTAACCAAATAGTGTATAAGTGGTATTTTAGCTAAGGGTGGATCCTCAGAGAGACTGGCCTTAAGTAAAACAGGTTCACAAATCAATTTCAAGTGTTAATCATTTAATGCAATTCCAAGGTTTAACAATTTAAGGCAAACGAGTGTGTGATGATGTTGTTTAAGAGGATATGAACAGGTACAAGAAAATAACAAAAGAAAGAAAAATATTTTTTTTTTGTGTTTTATTTTAAGAGTTAATAACAAGGTTGGGAAATTTTGATAATTTGTATAACATGTTAATCCTTAATCACAACAAGTAGAAACTTTTCTAATAGTTCAAAAAGCAAGGCTTGACCAATTTATTTCCACAAATCAATCAACAAATAACTCAAATATTAGCTCTACTCAAAAACTTCTATTTTCAAGTTCACAAATACCTAATTTAAAACCTTATTCAACCGAACAAGAAACTCTTCCAAGGTCCTAATGATCAAACAATCCCTAAACGCATCCCAATTTAAATCAAAACTAATCTTTTAATTATAATCAACTTAATATTTGTCTTTTTAAATCAAAAGTATTATTCCAAATAATTCAATTCAACAAGTTAAAGTGTTTTTGAACTAAACTTTTTAAACCACAAAAAATGCTCAAATCAACTCAAGATTTCATCACAAAATTACACAAAAAGGTCTTTCCCTACTCAAACTACACAAGCATGCACACACAAACAATATTCACACACATGCTTGACAAATTATTCATTCAACAAAATAGAGAAATAAAATAAGGAAAAGAAAATTAGAAAATTAGTCAAACCAAATGATGGAGATTCAAGCTAGAGTCTCCTTGGTTGATTTGAATCTTCCTTCAAATATCGCTCCTTCTAGAACAAGAGTTCCTTACTGAAGAAAATAAGCTATCTTTCATCTCAACATAACAAAAAGAAAATTAAATTTTGGATAACTCTAAAGAAAGTCATCCATAGAGAAAGATAAAGAGGAAGAGAATGATATCTACAATAGATTAAAGAAGAGAGAATTGATGGGTTTGAAGGAAGAAGAAGGCTTTAATTTATAGAATTTTTTTGGCTTGAAAAGGTATTGAAATGAGGTTGTGGGACTAAAAAAATGTGTAAATCCGGTTTTGACTTGGGGTAGTAATTTGGGAGATGTACAGCATTTCTCCTTTATTTCTTATTCAAAATCAGTCTTGGGCATGTTTTCTGGGTGCATTTATCATTTCATCTTTCAAGTACCATACTGGACACGTGGCCCTCCTGATTGGTTTAGGAAAATTTTGAGATAACAAAACCTTGCCACGTGTCAACACGTGGTTGACCGCTCGTACCTCGTACTGACTGGCTACAGAAAGTGTGTGAGCATATTCTCCAATTTAACCTACTTGAGAGACCAATTCCTTAAGCTTCACTTGTTAAACATGAAATGGAGTCGTCCATGTCGAGGTCAAATGGAGACGGTTTGAAAAAGAAGAGAAGGGCGAATTAAATGAAATGCACTTTGTCTAAGGAAATGAAAAGATTCCCTGCACATGTGAGGTCCATGTTCCTCCTGTCACGTAAATCTTTATTTGTGCTTTCAGAGAGTTCTACAAGGTATTTTTTTTTCACGAGGGTTATACCATTGGATTTGTATCATCGAGATCTTCAAGTATACAGTCCATTTGACTCTTTTTGGGTCAGTTGACTTTTGGTCAACTCGGCGATCCCCTGGGATTGACTTTCGTCTTTTTGTGAAATTTTCAGGATTTGGCTTTGATGGTTGGTTGAAGAAAGGTCGTAAAAAGTTGGAGAATCGTGTGTCGGATTTAGGCGGAGATTTGTGTAGAATTCGGCCATCCTTGGCCCGGTATTTGCAAATCGGTCCTTTATTTGGAGTTGACTTTTCACCAAGTCATCCAAATATCATTTTCTTGGTCTTTTTACCTGAAAAATCACACAAAAGTGTATTAGGAGTTTCAAAATTAATTGTTATTAATTTTAAACACTTTTCCAACAATTTTATGTGATTTAAGGGTGAAATTTATATGATAAAAATCCTAAAAATGTGTATAAAAATACACATTACACATTGGTTTGAAAATAATTAAACATTAAAATTAACACATCTAAATTTTTCTTTAAGTATATATAACATATTTCTCAAAATATTTTTACACGTTGAAAATAACTTTTTAGTGGTACTTCTATAGTTACTTTTGTATTTTAGTATTTTAATTTTATGAAGTTAAAAACTAAATATAATTTTCTTTTATAAATTGTTCTTTTAACTACTAATATAAATATTGATCTGCCAAATATTATTTTTCATGGAGATATTGTTAAGTAATGTATTGTGTGTATATTTGTTTATTTATATTTTTCATGGCTTCCTACGTTTTCATCAAACACCTTCCTTTGTATTTTGGCCAAATAGGTCACCGGCCCAACTTTCAATTGTCTCCTATAAATCAACTTCAAAATTGTTCCAATTAGATCACTCAGTTAATTTTTCATTCGTTTCTTAACGAAAATGATACATGACATGCACGTCATCGCCGACATAAACAATCCACATCATTGCTAACTTTACAAAATGTATCATTAATGCCGCTTAACATCAGTAATGTTTCACTAGAAGTCACTGAACATTACAAAATATATAATCTAAGATACTCAACTTTACTAATATTTTATGGAAAGTCACTAAACTTTTATATTATCTTAAGAGAAGTCATCTAACTTTCAAAATAATCAATTTTAAATCACTCAACATTATTATTTCATCATAATAGATAACCAAACATTAATATTATATCACACAAGATTATTGGACTTCAAATTTATACCGTACAAGATCACTAACACAGAAAAATTAATATACAAGATTGAGTGATACTAATCTACATGCCTAAGCAAACTTCAATTTTTGCTTACAAGCTCTTAACCTTTGGATGTGCCCTGAGATCCGTGCAAATAGATGAAATAGAGCCTTTATTTTTCCTTCACGTCTCTTTCCTTTTTCCGTCCTTCTCCTTCCCTCTTTCTTTCCCGCTTCTTCTTTCTTCTTCCCTGATCCACGCACGAATGGAGCTCTCCTCTCTTCACGCACCTCCGCTCTCTCGTCTCGCTCTGTCCGCCTCTCTCTTTCTCTATTTCCTCGCTCAATCTCGTCTCTTTCCGGAAAAACCCTAGACAATGTACCAGTCGCTTTCTCTCCCTCTCTGTTTTCTTTTTTAATTTCAATTTTGCAATTTTCAGGCTTAGTTCTGCATCAAAAAGATTTATATTTTGTAATTCAGGTTTATATTTGTTGCAAATTCAGGGTCGATTTTGTGTAATTCATAGTTGGCAATTGAGGCCTTTTTATGATTAATTTAGGATAATTTTATGGTAATTAAAAGCCAAATTTCACATGTACCCCTACAAAACATCATAATTTCACGTATACCCCTACAAAAAGTGAAATATTACCGATACTTCTACAAAATCACTCAAATATCATGGATACCCCTTTGATGTATTTAGTGTTAAGATAAACATTATTTTTTTTTTAGTTTGTTCTCTATGTAAATATGATAAGGATTTAGATTGAGCCATTTAATTTTATTTTAAGTTTATATATTTTTATATGGTATGTTCAATATGAATATGTTTGGGAGAAAACTTACAATCCTCTAAAACAAATTAATAAAAAATAATTAGTATATAATAATCATTTATATTTTTAATTAAGTAATTAATAATAATTTCAGTCATTTTAGATATTATTTGACTGACAGATTTTAACGGAATATTAACGTCAAGGGTATTAATCATATTTTAAGAATTTTGTAGGGGTATTCATTATATTATGTGTGGTTTTGTAGGGGTGTCTGATATTTGATTGATTTTGTAGGGATATTGATGATATTTCATTTTTTGTAGGGGTATATGTGAAATTATGCTGTTCTGCAGGGTTACATATGAAATTTCGCCTAATTAAAATAATAAGATACATTAAATGAATACCTAAACTACTTCAATTTCTCCATTTTGTACATGATTTCATAGATAAGTTGGGTTGATTTTGCTCTTATTGGGGTTAATTAGGGTTAATTTGGTCTGATTAGCATTAACTAAACTAAATTTTACCTAATTAGGGTTTTTATTTGCCGAATTTTAAATTCTTTTTGCTGATATTTTACATTTTATTTTTCTGAATTTTCATTTTTTTGCTATTTTTTGGCTCTTTTTGTCCTTTTTTTGCAGATTTATTTTATTGTTTTCTTTTTTTTTTTTTAATGAAATTTTATGTTGAAGATTTTTTATATAGTACAATTGTTTTTTTATATTTTGCTGATTTTTTTACTGTTGTTTGTACTTTTTTGTGCTATTTTTTTTACTGCATTGTTATTACAGCATTTACTGAGTTTTTGCTGTATTATTCTTTCTTTTTTTTTTTACTTTTTTTGTACTTCTATTTAATTATTTTTGTTTATTTATTTATTTTCTTATTTATTTATTTATTTTCAAGTTAAATAAATTATTTAATTAGTTAATATAACATGGTTGGTAGCAAATTGATAAGGATTATAAACTTTTATGGTAAATGTCATCATCTTTTGTCATCAATTTTGGATATTTCTGGTTTATTTTTCTTTCATTTTGTCTAGGTGATAGAAGTAATGAAAATGATACTCATCGCACAAAGGTGTAATACTTTTGAATATTAGTTGAAAACTGGTATAGGTTGTTGAATGTTTGTTGTATAGGTTGTGTATGTATGTAATGGATTTAGTATGAATTTTTAATCAATTTATGTGAATGTAATTTGTAAGTTTAGTGTATATTGTGTATTCATTTTATTTGTGTGTTGAATTATTTGTTGTGTAGGTTGTGTATGTATGTTGAAATATTAGTTGAATGTCACTCCTGATTTTAGGGATGTACAAAAAAAATCTCCCATCCAATCCACCCAGTCCATCCAACAAAGACGAATTTTGAAGTCGTAGGATCGGGTACGATTAGTATTTTAAATAATCCAGAATAACATATTGGATTGCGGGTTTGCATTTGAAAATCCAGTTTAATCCAACCAATCCATATAACAATTTATTTGTATTAACATATAAAATATTTCATTTTTTATCTCAAATACAATTATTGTCATAGAAAATATTCTTACATATTTAAAATTATAACTTTCTATTAAAAATTGACATAAATAAAACTTATTATTATTACTAAGGATCTTGAGAAGGCTCAAAACTAGGTGAAAAATAAGGGGTTGGGGTTAGTTAGTGAGAACTAAGAGAGAAAACATTATGAAATCATGAATTTGTAATTTGTATGACAATAATAATTATGTGCTAAAATGTGTTTTTTATTTTGTCATAGTGTTTTATTATGGAAAAATCTCTTTATTGATTAATGAAATTATGACTTTTATAATTATTTTATGTTATATTGAAGTATATGAATGATATAAATATTACTGGATTTGGTGGATTTTAAAATATACTAGCATTTGGGCACGTGCAGTGCACGTGAGCATGTATGTTGTATCTCTATTTTTAGGGAAATAATATCGACAGGAAAAAATATTACTTGTCACAGGAAAAATCAATCTAAAATGACTTTTTTACCCTATTAAATAGATATATGTCTTATGGAAATTGGAATCCAAATTACCTCCAAATCAATTAGTATAATTTTGTTTTCAATTTTCAATAGTGAGAATTAATTAGCATTGGATTCTTTTCCCTCTCTAGCCCTTCCGCCATCTTCAACGCGGAGATCATCCATGATCTCATCTTGCCTTGCATCTAAATAATTGACTTCTTAGTTAAACAAACTATTTTTCCTTCACGGAATAATATTTTCATGACCCTTTATTCAATAATTGCAAAACACTGGACTTCTCCTTATTGCATATTTTTTTTTGCCATTAATTGTGTTCAAATATAATTATTTTTTATAATAGAATCAGATTGAATACAAAAATTAATTTTCAAATTATTACTCTTTTTTAATATATATATATAATAATTATACAATTCATGGAATTGAGTGTACCAATTCGTAATTGAGCACTTGCGAGTCATATATGAATGTTGGTACCAATTCTTGTATTGGAAAATAGTTCAATAAAATTGGTTTGAGTGAATATTTTGTACCGAATCCAGAGGCTATGAAAGCTTACTAAATTATTGATAATATTGTGCCTAATAATTCTATTGAATCTAGTTATGTAATGTGCTTAATCCACAGTATTGTCTCTAATTTACATGATAATTTATTGCAAGATGAGTCTTAATTTTTTTAAATAAATCTCAGATGCAAATTATATTTTAACAAATTTTTAAAATAATACAAAAAAGATGAAAATATTAAGATTAGTAACATTCTTTGATTCAAAATAAATTATAATACTCTTTTTTAAGATAAGGGGAAGAAGAATTCAAAATAATGTGCAATTAAGTAAATTAAAGAGATGTGGAAGAATAACCTAAGTTGGATACAAATCTCTCTCCAATTTTCTTTGATTAAATGTTGACATGACTAAAAAATCTCTCCAATTTTGTATTGTCAGATGATACAAATCTTTCTAATTTATTGCAATAAGTATTTTAAAGATTATTTCCATAAAACATGTATATATTTAATAGGGGTAGAAAAATCATTTTAGATTAATTTTTCTTGTAGCAAGTAATATTTTTTCCTGTCGATATCATTAGTCCTACTTTTATCATGTACCGTCTTATATTATTGGAGGAAAAAGAAAACTAACATAACTAACATAGCCTACACATACTAATATATAGTTGGAGGCATCTGGTAAATATCCATGGGTAAAATTTCAGTAATTAGTAATCATTTATAGCTTAGAACAAAAATGATGTCCAAGAAAAGAAAAGTGGTACATATAGCAAATTGATGTTAACTACTATCTATGGCAAAAAGTAGAAAATTTCATGCAATGAGATAATTTAATCATCTTTGTACTTCAACAATTTCACATGGTGTCATGAAAATGCAAAAGGAAATGATATGGGCAGAAAATGATTTCATACGAGCAGAAAAAATTCTAATAAAAAGACGTTTTTACTCTTCTTTTATAAATGTCAATTAATTGAGTTAAAAAAAGGCAAGAGTTCACTATTTTTTATTATTGATTATTTCTTTTTCCGACATAATCATCATCAAAATTCAAAACCTTCAAATGTATTGCTATTCATTAAAATAACCAATTTTTTTTATTAGATTAAATTTCAATTTTATAATATGTTGTTATCTTTTCAAGGTTAATTATTCTTGTTCATGAAATCTTTAGACATATTAATATTAATGTGCTCATTCAAATAATGATTTAGGAAATACAAGCTAAATACTTACACAAAGGTATACAAGAATAAAAAAATAAATTTTCATTATTATGCAATTTCATGAATTCGTAGTTGATGGCAAGTAAATAAAAAGATCATAATGAGTAATTAATATTTTTTATTTATAAATAATCTTTATTACATATTTTCTAAATTAAAAATTCAAAAACACAAATGAAAATGAGATATCAAGTGTCCAAATGCCATTTGAAGGAGGAATGTTTTAAGCCCTCTCCAAAATAACTCAAAAAAAATGTTCAAATTCTATTTGAAAAAAAAAATACTATATTCAAATACTAAATAATTAAAAAAATGACGTAATTGATAATTTTGAAAAAAAAAGCATCTTTCTTTTACAAAAAATATCGAAGTGATTGAATTTTTTTAGGAATAATAAGATTGGATCTGGATGAATGAGACTGAATTGAACATACAAAACAAATGTGAAAATAAGCAAGAATGATACTATCAACAAATTAGAGAGATTTTCATATCATTAGTACATTTATTATTGAGATTATCATTTTCTTTTTAACTCGCATAATTGAACATTATATAACACGAGTAAATCTGTCATTTTTCTAAATAATTTTCTGTTCTTATCAAATTATTTCCTGCACATATCACCACCCAATGCAAAAGAATGATTCTGTTATAGTCATCAATATTAAAATTTGAGCAATTTTCCAGCAAATGAATAGAAATAAAAAAAAAGTCCGAATACCAAATTGAGGAGATTAATATGATAGTGAATTGCGTACAACCCACAATTAATAAAAAAACCTGAGATAGAACAAAAACAAAAAAGTAAGAAATCTGCACTAACAAATTGTTGAGATTAATGATATAACTTTCTTATTGATCTAATCTTTGTCAAATATTATTATTCAAAATCTTCCCTCGCTTCGAGATTGCTTCTCAAGCCCTCCAAAAGAAAGAGAGTCAGAGAAAATTCCAAGTAGAACCTAACATGGATAAAACTTAAAAAAGAGAGCATTTAATCAAGTTTATCTCATGCATATTGATTCAATGCGAGCATAATTCTTTTGAATGAGGTAGATGATAGAAAAATTGGTCTGTGCTTGCCTGACAAGTGGAAAGAATGAAAAAGATGACAATAAAAGGAAGTGGGGCCTACTTTGAATAAACTATGTTTATTATAATTTTTTCTCCAAGGTGGTTGGAAATAATTTTACATACACTTTCACTCTAGACGATTTTTATCAAAAGGATGGGAGAGTTTCTCACCAAATCATGAATGCAACAGCAAACACAAGAAGTATCCATTACAAACCCATAATTTGTAGTAACATTTATAATATTGCACATAAGATCTATCAAGTGGAACGATTTACAATTTCCCTCTCTTCGTAAAGATTGTACGCAGAGCAAAAAAGATCCTAACTCGGCGACCAAAATCTGAGGTATAGGCAAACCCTAATGACGCCTCCACCCCGCCCCTCCCCGTCATCTCCACCCCCTCTCCACTTTCCCGATTTCCCCTTCCTCCCTACTCCCTCCCCAAACCCTAAAACACCATTATCCCCCCCTTTCTTTTTCCCCTTTTTCAAATACTGGTGGATTCAAACTCCAGTGGATCAAATCTTGAGGTAGAACCCTCAATGGAGACCCGCGCTTAGCTCTCTTTCTTGGGATCTGCAGGGAGCCGCGATTGCTCTTGAGACTCAGATATTTGCGACGCTCAAGCGGCCATTCCTACACACCGGCAGCTAGTACCGGATCGGTGCCACTGGAGCCGCGAGACAGTCAAGCTTGATGGTCAAGATGATGATGATGTCATCAGTCGCAGTGATTAAAGACACGGCCATGCCTTTCTTTGTACCGCTCTTGGACCCATCCAGTTCGGATTTACTGGAGTCGCCGGTCATCAAATCTGAATACACCGGCAGCGGTTCAGGCGGTCGTTCAACCAGAGATATCTGGTCATCAAATCCGAATAGGAGTCTGAAACCCTAGCTTGAAGGGTAGCATCGGCATTTCTCTCTGTGTGAGCAGCACTGAAACAATAGACTGGTGAGTGGCGCCGAAACCCTAGACTGGTGGGTGGTAGGTATCACCAAGACCTGACGCAGCCCCACAAACTGCCTATGTGGCGGACAACTCGGTGCGGGCTAGCAATTCGTCGGAGAATATGGGCGAATCAAGTCTTGAGCACTTGGGGACATTTGGCCCAGTGTGCGAGGCATATGCGACGGTTAATGAAGACCGGCATGAGTAGAGAATTCCTGTCTTTAATGTCGATAGATAGTTAGAATTAATTTTTAGCTTTAAAAGCTAGTTTTAAAAGCTAGAGCACTTTGTATCTCACTCAATCTGTAACCTCTTTTCATTTATCTTAATGAAATTTGAACAGTTCGCAATTTGCGACTGTTCCTTCAAAAAAAAAAGATCTATCAAGCCCAGAGGAAAGAATACTTGGAGTTAATATGTGTCGAAATCTAATTTGCTAGTGACAGAAACATCAAAACTCCCTATTTTACAAGGGCTTCAAGATATTATCGAATTAGGTAGATTTTGAGCTAAATTTTATCGGTTTAGATGGGATTCAAAGTAGCGCGGATTGGACCGGATTGAAAAATACAAACCCAGTATAATTGGGTTGGGTTCATATTTTGATTTTAACCCTCTAACCCAATCCATGAACGTCCCTGCCTAATTTGTACTACATCTGAATCCAAATAAGAGCCATACTTATATTGCATCTACATACTAACTTGTACCAATCAAAATTCTACCAAATCAATATTTGAACATGTACCAATCATACTAGTCTCACTGGTACTTAATTCAGACCGTAAAACCAAAATTGATAAGTCCTTAAAATTTAAAAAGAGAGTTTACAAATTGGCTTCATATTTTTCCATTAGATGTCCGGTACCAAAATACATTAGTACCAATTCACATTCAATACATTATACGCATCCCTTGAACTCTATCTCTAACCCTAAATATCCGACTCATACACATTCAATGCTAATACAAATCCTAACCCAAAAATCATCCATATTCACATTGAATCCATTTTTAAACCTAAATTCTAATACAAGTGCCAGCTTGATGGCAGCTCCACAGTTCCATAGTTACATATCTCCAAAGCTCCAAAGTAGAATAAATTTGATATTTTCAGTTGTAGAGGGGTAAATTTGATATTTTGAGTTTCTGAAAGGGTATATGTGATATTACTCCTTTACAAAATAATAATTTATTTTAATATATTGCAATATAGGTGTGCATGATATTGACGATACAATCAAATAACTACTGGACATTTAATTCAAAAATTAGAAATTTATGAATGTGGAAAAATTTATGCTTTTATTTTTTTTATTTTGTCGTGATATTGTATATTAATTTACATATGTTAGTGGTCTTGTACAACAAAAATTTGAAGTTCAATGATCTTGTGTGATATAATATTAAAGTTTGGTGACTTGCTATGATGAAATAATAAAGTTGAGTCACATAAAATTGATTATTTTTAAAGTTTGGTGACTTACTATGAGACAACATAAAAGTTCGGTGACTTCTCATGAAATATTAGTAAACTTAAATGAGTTAGATGATACATTTTGTAAAGTTCAATGACTTCTAGTGAAACATAAAACTAAAGTTAAGTGACATTGTTGATACAAAATTTTTGTAAAGTTCGATGACTTCCCGTAAAACATTAGTAAAGTTAACTAACTTAAATGATACATTTTATAAAGTTTAATGACTTCTTGTGTTTTTATGGAATTTAAGATTATTATTTGGGTTTTAAAGTTAGTGATGATGTGATTTGTTTATGTCAGTGATAACGTAGATGTCACATGTCATTTCCATTAAGAAATTGATGGAAAATTAACGGAGTGACTCAATTGGGATAATTTTGAAGTTGAATGACTTGTAGATAATAATTAAAAGTTTAGGATGAAATTTATTCTCAATTAAAAGATATAAAATAAATTACTGAAAATAATAAATTAATCATAATTTGGATTCCATGGAGGACATTTTTGCACTGGTATATATTTGTATACTTGAATTTTTATTCATATAATGGAAATTTGAGTTATTATTACTGACGTTTCAACTATTTAAAAAATAATCGAATTTTGAACCCAAATCCGGAAAAACAAATAAGTAATGGAAGGAAATGAATAAATATTTTTTTGCTCAATACACACTGTCATTTAATACCCAATAAGAACAAATCAATATGCAAAGTAATAAATCTATTTTTCATACAGCAACACTACATTCAAACCTATCTTTATAAAAACAAATAAATCATATGAGAAAATGATAAATTATGCCAATTTCATTAATTTTTCTTTCTTATGATTTATTTTGAGAACATGCTTTCCCCTGCTCCATCTGAGAAAACAGAGTTCCGTCATAGACGCCTCTTACGGTATCTTTGTGAAGAAATCCATCTTTGTCTTTGCAAAGTGAGTATAGCACTTTCCATTCAGTCTGACCAGCAAATCTGCAAAAATTAAAATGAAAAGATAATAAAATTTCACTTTCTTTTTGGTAAGTCAAAATTCTATTATTTGAGTAATACTCGAAAAATACTTACGATCCCTTAGAGTCTTTAGGATCCTTGTTTGCCAGAAGTAAGTCGTCCAATTCTTTTGATGTTAGTGCATCCGGTCTTGTCTTTGCATGATTTTCAAATATAGCTTCAAACTTTTCAGAAACAAACCTGCAATTGTTTAAACCAATTAGTTAAATCAGACAATTTATGATATTCAACAAACATATTTGGTTGACCAAATTTAAAGAAAAATAAGAAAATATGAGCTCACCTTCCCTCAGAGTCATAAACACCAGAATCACCACCATGTTTAGCTTTTTTAATATTTTCCACATAAATAGGGCAAAGTGGTGAAGGCCAATTTCCCTGCATTTTGTACAAACAATTATATTATTTACATTATTCAATCAAAGTTCAAAATATCCAGTAATAGTTGAATCAACGCTTTCAAGAACACGAGTATTTTCTTTTTCCAGGGCAACAGTATGCAACAAATATTGCATACTTAATAAAATAAAGAAAAAATGTCAATGAAATCTTGAAATCATAAACTCTTGGTTTACTAGAAATTAAACCAAAGCTTTGCTATATCTTTTGGGGACTCTCAAGTCAAAAAAATCTGTACACTGAAACAATATATGAGAGAGAGAGAGAGTACAGCTGGGAGGGTTTTGGGTCCAAGAAAACCATTGATGAACGCGGAGGCCGCTGTTGACAAGGCAACACCGGCACCAATCGCACGAAAACCTGAAAAATACAATAGTTACGTTAAGAATTTAGTTAGAACAAAAAATAAAAGATAGCTTGAACTTTCGTATGGTTAAAAATTTTAATTAGGAAATGGATTAAGAACAAACCTTGATAGGTCTCCCATGGATATATCAGTCCATCTTTGTTTCTGTCGAAGAAAGCTACATGCTTTTGCAGTGGTGTCATGTTTTCCGGATTCTTATATATATCAGCTGCTGTGAATTGGATTTAGAGAAATAAATATGCAAAATTTTAATCAGCATTATAAGAAGTTTGCCAATATATCGATTAAGGCATGATTTCAATTAAATTATTATTTTCTTGAATATAAAAATAAGAAAAAGACTAAATGATGACCCCCGATTTTTTTAAGGATGGTTTTTGTACAAAATTGTAGTTTTTTATCTGACCATAGGAAAATACAAGAGAACATCTCTGTCACACACTAAAAAACAAACAAATAATGACCTTTTATAACAGAACATCTCTCACAAACAAGCAAACAAACAATGAAATTTTATTTGGTTTATTAAGTTCTTGATAAACGTTTTGCTTAGCCTATCATCCTTCGAAAGGAAAACAAAAGAGAGTTGATAGTGCGCAATGGTATTATAGCGATCCTATAGCGACAATATATAAAAACTGAAAATAATATATACAAATATATGAACTGAAAACAAACAATATATAAAAATTCATTCGATAAAATAATATATAATTAAAAAAAATGAAAACAGTATATACAAACATATAAACTGAAAACAAACAGTATATAAAAATTCATTCGGTAAACAATATATATTTAAAAAAATGAAATCAATATATAGCGTATATAGAAACACGAGAAAATAGTTTATAACTTGAATTCGTCGCTACATAGTTGCTACATTACCCGGCATGATTTTCAATTTTCCAAAAAAAATTAGTTACTTATGTTTTTTTCGGCCTATCAATATTATCTCCTACTTAATGTAATTTAAATTTTTGAAAAATCTGAAAATGCGACGGACTTGAGCACGTCCAAAATATGACGGTATATTGTTTCTCTCGTATTTCAATATACTTTTATTTTCTATATATTATTTCGTGTATATTATTTATTACATTTATATACTGATTAAAAAAATGAATTTTATATACCGTTTATTGCCTCTACATATTATTTTTCTCATCGTGCTACACGAGGAAAACTCCGTCGTGCAGTATTAGATCCCTAAACTTTTTAACGAAATAGAGGAATTTTTCTTTAGGAAATTTCCAGAGGGCTAAGAGAATTTAAACTGTTCTCAACAAAATTGGTAGTGTTGATCCATGATTAGATACGAAAAAAAGTACCAGAAGAAGAAACGGAGATCAAAACAACAAGAACAAACCAAAACTTGATGAAATTATCCATGGAGCAACGAAATTTGATCCCTCTATTATTGGTTTTTGATTTACCCAAACCCAATAGGAGAGAGGAAATGATTTAGCTTCTTTTTTACAACATTCTGGGGATTTTATACAGAAGAAATGGTAATTATTTTCTTTTTAAGGTAAGAAATAAAGAGAGAACAAATGAAAAGACGGTGAATGAACACAAGAAAATAAGGAAACAAAGAATGGAAATAGAAAAGGAAACAAAACAAACAAAAATGGTAATAATCAACAAGAGAAGATATTCATACCATTACTAGAAGAGGCGGCCATGGCGATTGCTCTATGCACAGAAAGACGCGAAGAGAGGAAGAGAAGGAAAATAAATATTCTGAATTGCATTGAATGAAGCCGAATGGAAAGCATTATAAAAGCAAGGGGAAAAGCAATGTGAAAAAAGGAGAGGTGGGAAAGTGCGGATTCTTTCCTCTTCCTATCCTTTCAACTCCTCTTCAAAAATCTTCTCAAATCTCAAATCTCAAGAGTCAATTCCTTTACATTCTTTTCTTTACTTTTTAGTTGCTTGAGGTTCAAACCTTGGGTTGCTTGGTGGTGGATACTTTAAGAATCAAGTGAGGAAACAACCTGAACTTAATTATGCAAATTTGATAACATACAAATCTGTAATTGTATGTAGTGCTGTTGTTCTACAGTTCATATCCTACGATTCTATAAAATTATAGATTTATATATTATGTTTATGACAAATACCTACCTCAAAACAAAAGATATGTAGTCTAATAATAATTTGGTGGCCTAAGATTCTTATTGGATTTAGCGGCCGAGTGAATATTTTCAATAATTCTGACTCAATACCGAGTTTATAGTCTGTGTGGTGAGTCTAGAATCCTAAAATTTCAAAAACCGATCACAATCTTTCAACTCAGTTTCACATTTTTAGTTTTGCAATAAAGCCGGTTTTTAATGCAATTTAAAATGTAAACAGATAATTGATTTAATATACATGTCATAAATTCATGACAATTTCAAAGAACTCCTACTTGTATTGATTTGGAGTCTCGTGACTATGTATGTTGTTGTGTTGGCTCTTGTCCTGTGTGAAACCTCTAACAGTCTGTTTCAAGAAAGATATCACACAACACAAGGAACCATAGGAAAGGATATTTTATTAGACAAATAAAGAAAAGAAATTGAGTGCAAGTAATGAGAAGGGCACTCATAGTTTGAATGCGGGGTTTTTAGATTGAGAGAGCAAAGGTGGAATATTTCTTCATTTTTACCCATTTTTACCCATTTTATTCCTAATTTATTATCATTCATTAAGAATTTTGTTACACCCCGTTCCATTTTCAACTTGAGGTATAACGGTTATATATCCTTAACGTATATTAAAGATATAGGACACTAAAATAATATTAAAGCAGTGAAAAATAAAAGAATTAAATATCTACATATTATAAAAATTAAGCATTTAAATTTATTTTTATTACATTTATTCTTAAATTTATTTTTCTCGATATTTGACGTCGCTCAACATGATACCCCGCCTAATAACTAAGCCTGAAATCTTAGGAAAAAGAAAAAAAAGAATGAGTATGAAACTCAATAAGGATATATTTCGCATACGTTAAAATTAATATTAATTTTAATAAATAAGTATTTGAATAAATTGTTACACCCCGACTCCATTTTCGACCTGATATAATCATCTTCTATCCTTAACGTATATTAAGATGTATGGCACTAAAATAATATTAAAGCAGCGGAAAATAAAAGAATTAAATATCTACATATTATAAAAATTAAGCATTTAAATTTATTTTTATTACATTTATTCTTATATCTATTTTTCTCGATATTTGACGTCGCTCAAGCTGATACCCCGCCTAATAAATGAACCTGAAATCTTAGAAAAAGGAAAAAAGGTAGTGAATATGAAACACAGTAAGGGTATATTTCGCATATGTTAAAATTAATATTAATTTTAATAAATAAGTATTTGAATAAGTTGTTACATCCCGACTCTATTTCGACCTGAGGTATAACGGTCGTATATCCTTAATGTATATTAAGGATATATGACACTAAAATAATATTAAAGTAGCGAAAAATAAAAGAATTAAATAACTACATATTATTAAAATTAAGCATCTAAATTTATTTTTATTACATTTATTCTTATATCTATTTTTCTAGATATTTGACGTTGCTCAAGCTGTTACTCAGCCTAATAAATGAACCTGAAATCTTAGGAAAAGGAAAAAAGGAAGTGAATATGAAACTCAGTAAGGGTATATTTCGCATATGTTAAAATTAATATTAATTTTAATAAATAAGTATTTGAATAAATTGTTACACCCCGACTCCATTTCGACCTGAGCTATAACGGTCGTATATCCTTAATGTATATTAAGGATATATGACACTAAAATAATATTAAAGTAGCGAAAAATAAAAGAATTAAATATCTACATATTACTAAAATTAAGCATCTAAATTTATTTTTATTACATTTCTTCTTATATCTATTTTTCTAGATATTTGACGTCACTCAACCCGATGCTCTGCCTAATAACTGAACATGAAATCTTAGGAAAGGGGAAAAAGTGATGGGTATGAAACTCAATAAGGATATGCTTCGGATAAGTTAAAAATAATATTAATTTTAGTAAATAAATATTTGAATAAATCTTAATAAATATAAATATATTTCAATTCATTTTATATTGGGATATCGACTTTCTCATTTTAACTTCTTACCCACACACATACACACACTCGAACATGCCTCGTGGCTTCGAGTACGCCACAAGTATAAGTCTTTCCAAACTCATTATTAGATGATTCAGCAGCCCTACCTTTCACCTACCTGTTACAAATCAGTGGCCTTGACTTCTACCTACCAAGGACGGTTGTATTGCCCTTAACTATATTTACTCTTCTCACAAATCACATCATATCCCATAAAATATTTCTCAATCAAATATTCTATTTTCATAAATAATAAAATATTCATTACGAGCAATATAAACTCAAATAAAATATAATTTATATTTTTAATATCTATAAAAATCAAATAGTTTAAAATCTTAAACGTATTTGAGAGCGTAGATCCTTACTTGAAATGAATACGGCATAATTGAACCAACCGTTCTGATATTTCTCAGTTTTACCCATTTATTGAAATACTCTAACTTCTAATATAATCAAGTCGTAATGAAATCTCATAAAAGAAAACTCAAACAATAAAAATTACGTATCTACAAATATTTTTACCAAAATACCCGTAATAAAATTTCGGGATATAACATTTGTAGATACAGCCATTAATTGGCATTTAGTTATTCAGGAGCATCGCGTTGAGCATCATCATAGTATTGAAAATTTAATGTAATAAATATTTGTAGATACGTAATTTTTATTATTCTGTATAATTTTCCGCTGCTTTAATACGATTGTCATCTCATATATTCTTAATATAAGTTAAGGATAAATTGCAACTGCCACTACACCTCAGATCGAAAATAGAACCGTGGTGTAATACATTTCTTGAATTATTTTTTTTAATAAACACATTTTTTAAGATAAGATTGGCCGTACTTCCCTTTATAATTGACAAGAGAATTAATTGCCTATTTTTTTAATATGCGCATTGTCTCTTGCTCATTTTATCAAAAACAAATAAATCCATTGTAACCTTGTTTGATTTGGTGTATTTCAATGGATTGTATTTGTAAGGAACACCCCCCCTCCTATACCCTCAACTTTAATTTTGTGCAAATTACTCCCACAACTCACAAAATTGTGCAATTTGTCCCCTTCATCTAGTTAACTGTTTGTAAAATGAGGCGGCATTGCTGAGGTGACAATTTTTTTCCGAAAATCTTTTTGAAATATAGTTTTCATAAAATATTTAAAAAAAAAAACAGAACTGGATGGAGAGGACACAAATTTTAGAGTTGTTCGGACAACTTGCAAAATATTAACGTTGAGGGAGCAACCTGAATATTTTTGAAGAGTTTGTTTTTTTTTTTTTTTTGGGGGCGACCGGGGGGCTTCCTATTTGTAAATTTTAAATATATGATTTCAAACAAAATCTCTTGTTTTGATTTTGACAAATCTTGAATTTGAGGGCTCAAATTCTAAGATTTTGTAATATACTCAAAAAGTTTGTATTACAAATACACCAACTTATTAACTAATATAAAAAATGAAATATATATTTCTGATAAATTTAATAAAATCGGTCATGATTAAATAAAATAAAATTAATAATCAACTAAAAATAATTTTTTTTAACAAAAATCAAATAATAATATTTTAAATGCTTGATTTTGCAGTACAACAAATCAAACAAAAGTCATGAATAATACATGGATTTGATGATCCATGTATATTACAATACATCAAATCAAACATGCCCTGATCACTCCCTTTACAAGTTCATGCATCCACATTTGGATAATGCTAATAAATTTGGATATATTGCAAATACATTCTAGAAGCCAAATAAGCTTTGGAATTTGGATATTAAATATTTCTCAATCTCGTACTCAAACTATTAGAGTTAACTAGAATTTACCTTCCCTCTGCTTCGGATGACGTTATTTTGTTATTTTAAAAATTTAGATATCAGTTGTTGCAAGAATAATACATTATTTATTTATTTTTTTGACAAATGGGATAATACATTAAGACAGTGTTTTTCTGTTTACATACTTGCATAGTTCTTTAAAAAGTGATTTACTCACATGAAACTTGCCCCGTCTACCTAAACAAAGACGTGTAAGGGTATATGTGATAATTTGAAAATTTACATAGGTATATACAGATTTATACCTATAAAAAATAGAGCTGAATGATAAAAAAAACATGTACGTATATTTTTTTATGCTTACGCAGTGTATTTGGAATGTCCATATATTATTGGGTTTGAAGTAGCATACATGATATTCTCAGATTTTGCAATGAGACACCTCATATTTCCATGATATTTCCCACCTTTTTTGTGCGCGTGAACCAAATTCTATTCAACTATATAAAGTGGTCCGGTCGGGAAGAGAGTTTATTCTCAACTCCTTTGTTTTAAAAGCTGTCATCTCTTTATATAGCTGTAGTTGATACCAAACTCAACTAACAAGATCTGATGGCCAATTGATTGTTGGGCTCTTGATTTTGACCGAAACTTTACAGAAAATAAATTGGTAACGCACGTCTTGTCTGATACGGAGTGAGCTCAAATTGAAATGGACTGAAAATAAATGGGTAACGCACGACTTGTCTTGATACGGAGTGAGTTCAAATTGTAATGGGCTGAAAATAAATGGGTAACGCACGCCTGGTCTGATATGGAGCGAGTTCAAATTAAAATGGACTGATGGAATTGATGATATATAAGAAGTTGACACGTGGTATAAAATATGCCCGATTTTGGCTACCGAAACTTTATAGAAAAAAATGCTAACACGTCTTGTCTGAAGGAGAGTGAGTTTAAAATGAAATGGACTGATGGAATTGATGATATATAAGAAGTGACACCTGCTATAAAGCACGTCCAACTTTTATATTACTGGTACAATGACAACAAATAAAAAAAAAGAGAAAATTAAATTAATTATAAATAAATCGAGTACCAATTTACACTATTTATTCTTCTTTGATTCCATGCAATATTTAAGTATCCTTTACAGCCATCATATCACAAATAGGAGAAGCATACTTCTAGTCTGACTAATACTCATTTTGATTTTACCCTAAAAAATATGCATTTACTAGGATGAACATCCGGACGAAACTTAATAGGGACTGGGGTCATGACTCTTCCAAGATTTTAACGGAATAGTATATATCAGTAGTATTTTAGTGGAAAAAAAAATTAAAATACATGTATTTTTGTGCATTTGGCGCTCCCAAAAATTTTATACAGTGTTAATCAGTAGGGAAATTTTTTTTGGCCCCCCAAATAAATCCGGTCAAGCTCCGTGCTTGATAAAGATATAGAAATAATATTAAGACCAGGATAAAAATAGTTACTAAATGAAATTATTTCTCTCTTAAGTGCCAAAAAATTGCTCTATAAAAATTTGAGTAGGGAAGTCTGAAAGCTCGATAGGCTAGAGGCCTAAAACATGATTAAAACGCGACGAAATTTCATATAGATTATTTTTCCATTTTTCAATACTATTTTTTTATACACTATTTTTATTTTTTTACGTTTATTTATATTATTTATTGACTCTATATACTGATTAAAAAATATAATTATATATATATATATATATATATATATATATATATATATATATATATATATATATTTTGTCTATTCCCTCTGTATAATTTTTTGTGGGAAAAATGGTTGTATTGCACGTGCAATATCAGGTCCACCCGAGTAAATCTAACCTTCAAATTGGAAAGCAATATTCCCTTTTTTCACTATGTGAGGCATCAATCATGTGATGGTTTTATGTCGTTTCTGAGGCCTTGTTGATACTAATTTATAGTCAACATAGAAGCTTCTTTTTTTTTTTTTTTTCTTTTTACTTAATCATAGAAGCTCCCTTCAAAGAATATATTAAACATAAGGGAAATTTACAAATAACTCCTTAATTTTTCTGAATATTACAAATAATTTTTTATATTTTCAGATTTACAAAAAAATCTATATGATAAAGTTTTCATTTTCAAAAAAACCTTCCATCCAATTTTTCATCTAATTATTGGTTAATTTTTTTAAATTTCCATTTTGCCCCCTATAATAAAATATTTTCCAAAAAAAATTATTAACAAATATTTTTCTAAAAATATAATTCTGTACAAAATATTTAAATAAGAAATATTTTGCTGTTCTCAATAATGCAGGGGCCTTCTTGCAAATTTCCAAAATTAGGTGATTCGGCCTCACAAAATCTTGCAAATTGATCCACCAAAATAGATTGTAGGATATGCAGGATTTTTGTGAGACATGAGATCCACCAACTCCTCCTCTTTTACTAAGGTTACAAAATACAGCTTAGAAGTTCTTATTCCACAAAGTTCTAAGATTATAACAGAACGTTACAAAACAATGATTTTTCAAATTTTTACACCACCGGCACCAATCTCCAATTTTATTCCATATCAACATCTCAACTTATTAGTTTCGCTACAATTTAAAATGCTCGACAAAGTGTTTTACTATCAAGTTGTTTCCCAAGGAAGGCACCCATGAATTCCCAAATTATAAAATCACGGTAATGTTCAGGTTACTTGTGAGACATGAGTTCAGGAAAGCCCCACACGTGTCCAACTCTCCTCTTTTACTAGGGTTAAAAAATACAGCTTCTAAAGTTCTTGTTTCACAAGTTCTAAAGTTATAACAAAGTGTTACACAAAACAATGGGTGTTCAATTTTTTACACCTCAAATCACCAATTTTATTACATATGAACATTATCTTAACACACACATATATATATGATGACTAAATAACTTGTACGAGTAAAGTCCGGATTATGCTTGTGATTTTACTTGTGATCAAAATTCATCAAAAATTCAAATTTCAACCGTACGGATGGAATATATATATTTTGAATATGATGTAAATTAATTTTTACAAGAATCAGAATATTATATCATCGCCATCATGTATCATCAAAATTCATCAAAATATATATAATATGTATTATATATATTTTGATGAATTTTGATAATATATGATGGCAATGATATAATATTCCGATTCTTGTGAAAATTAATCTACAACATATTCAAAACATATATATTACATCCGTATGGTTGAACTTTGAAGTTTTGATGATATATGTAGTATTTTGGTCACAAGCAAAATCCAAATTTTACTTGTACAAGTTTTATATATATATATATATATATATATATATATATATATATATTATATATATATATATATATATATATATTTGAGTCCCGGTAGGCGATGCCTACCAGGTATTTTCATTAAAATAGAAATAAAAATAGTTTCTAGTTTACAAGAACTTAGGAATGAAGGAACCTTAAAGAAGTAAAATACAAAGAGATTGGTTCGGAGACCCCTTTTCCTAGCCTAATCTCTTTTGGACATCCACATAATAGTCTGTTAGGCTAGTTTGATCCAAGTCTGAGCGTCTTATGAGGAGAGTTGAAAGGTTATCGACGGCAGCGCGGCAATGCTGTTGAAGATTCTTTGGTTCCTTTGCTTCCAGATATTCCAATTTACTGCCCCCCACTTGCAATCCCATTTCTCGGTGTCGAGCATATTTGCTTGTTTCCTTCTTATCCTATCCCAAAGAAGAATGGGTGAATTATCTGCTATAAGAGTATCAATCCCGTTTAATAGCCATATTAGTCTACTATATGGGCAGTCCACAAATAGATGCTCCATACGGAGTTTAAGACTTGTGCAACCGAATGTTTGACATTAGTTGCATTTGAGTATACCTTGGGAAAAGCCTCTTCAAGAGAGATAACTTCATGTCATTTCTAGGTCGAAAATGGTGTGTTAATACCATTTCCGAATTGGATTTTGGATGACAAACGGAAAATTAGAAGTAGCTCCATTAGGTCAGCAAGGAAGAAAGAGCCCATAGAAGGGGCATGTTTGTTCATAGCAAGAGGGGAGAAGTTATATAGTAAAAGGAGGATAGAACCCAAAGACTTGATGGGTTAGAGCGTGCATGCCATAGCCACTTGATGAGCATGGCCTTATTTTGTTCAGAGATATTAAGTATCCCTAAACCGCCTAGTTCTTTTGGTATATATATTTTACTCTCTGAAACTAAATAGTGGCCTCCGTAACATTTTTTATCGCCCTGCCAAAGAAAGTTTCATACGATTGTATCGAATTGAATAATGAGCCAGATAGGTAAGGAGAGCACTTGCATGTGATAATTAAGAATGGGAGCTAGGACTGCTTGGATTAGAGTCAGCCGTCCTCCATAGAATAGCATCTTATCTTTCCACCCCGCAAGACGTGTTTGTACTTTTTTAAGAAGGGGAAGAAAGAGATGCTTTTTCAGCTTAGTGATTGTAAGAGGTAGTCCAAGATGCTTGATAGGTAGGTTTTGTTTTTGGCATCCTAGAATGAGGGCCAAAGCATCATGATATTGGGGTGGTATTTGGAGTGGGGTGAAAGAACTCTATTCGAGATTGATTTTCAATCCGGACATTTCACCAAAAAGTTTTATCACATGCGTTAATATTTTGATATTATGTGGCGACGTTTCCGCAAAGTATGTTGTGTCATCCGCAAATTACAACATTTGCGGAGCAATAAAAGCGCAAGGGCTCATCAACATCTCAACATTTGTTAGTATTTTTTGTAGTACATCTACCACCAAGTTAAACAAGAGAGGAGAGGGTGGGTCACCTTGCTGAAACCCCGAGCATGAAAAAACCGGTATGCTTTCATGACCATTTATCTTGAGAAAGGAGGAGGAAGATTTGATGGTGTTATGCCCTATGCCAAAGTATTTGTGACCTAGATGATAGATTATAATAACAAACATAATATTTATTCTAAGATATTTCATATAATATGTGCGTATAGGTTATTTTAATATAATTAAAATAGACCATGAATATGCAATTAAGCTTTATGTTATCAAAGTGCGTGACTTTGATAATAAAACCATAAAGTATTATGAATACTATTCTAAATCGTCCCTGGTCATTTATAGGATATTTGTGGAGACAAATATACTTGCGGATACATATAAATATATATTTATATATAAGCTATAAATGTACGCCGGTATGTTAGTTAACTGATGATCATGTTTTACTGATCATGGATAAAGAGTTATCAAGTCATTAACGTAGGTATATGTTAGAGACCATATACTAGACTAACCCGCCATAAGAACGTTACATGTTTTACGTCATTAGTGATTCTTGTAACATAAAATATTTATGGTCATTTGACCTGAGATTGTCTCGGTTCCCAACATGAGTAATTTTATACTTTAATATAATCTAACACTGCTTTTAACCGGGTGGTCATAACGGTTATGATTAGGTATATAATGAATCATGTAGAGGGATGAGTGAAATCAAGACGGGATTTGTTCCTCTCATAAATGAGAGAGATATCTTTAGGCCTCTTGATGAATTGAACTGAAGAAATGTATGACCATACTCAAATGAATTAATAAGAGTTATTAATGTCATTTGTTCTTGTTCAGTTTAATTTGGGATCAAGAAATATTAATTCGATTAATATAAGGATGTCGTATTACATGCCTTATGATTGATATAGATATCGTGTGACAAAGGGACTAAATACGTGATTGTTCATTAGGTAAATCGGATCACCGATATTCACTTAAATTGGGTAGTCATGATGGCTTACTAGAGTCCGCTCATAATTTATAGACTGTTAAGTCTATTATCAACATTAAGTGAACCTACAGGGTCACACACAAAGAA
The DNA here is from genome assembly GCA_024447665.1 of Juncus inflexus. NCBI lineage: Eukaryota > Viridiplantae > Streptophyta > Magnoliopsida > Poales > Juncaceae > Juncus > Juncus inflexus. The sequence goes on along the minus strand of JAJHPC010000001.1, from coordinate 2,988,289 downwards.
CAAACTGAAACGGGTGCAGAAAATTCTAGCGACTTATATGATGAGTTGCATAAGAATGTCACAAAATATATTGTCTTCTTATGTGATAAGATGTGATATATATGTATATAAAGACTATGAGCACAAAAGACTATGTAATCTAGAAGAGTCTAGATGATGGCATATGAATAATGATGAGTGATGTCATACACATCTTTTTGTGTGAAGAGACATGACTCTTGACCACTATCTAGGGACATAGAGGGCTCCAAATTCAGAACACAACACATCATTCTCTCTCATTATTTCTCATTATCTTTTGTGAGACAAAAGAGAGAAAATATACTTTCTAATTTGTATGACAAAATTATGAAAGGGTGCGGGTGCTTTCTTTTTTTTTTTTGACAAAAATGAAAGAGTGTGATTATATGAGAGGATTATATACATCTTTTGTGAGATAAAATAAGATGAAGAAAAAGAGTTTTCTTGTGCAAGAGGAGAATAAGTTACTAGCATATATATTGTTCTTCTTCCCATTTTAAGAAGTTTGTTCGTGTGGATATCGGTAGAGGCGTTCGTACTTTCGGCGCTTGTGATCTATTCGGCCTAAGAAGATGAGAATAGGTTGTTGAGAGTTTCGGTGGAGACCGATTGTGTGTGCGGTAGATGACTTCCGCACGATCCGACCTAGACGACCTAGACGGACGGAAAATCGGTTAGGACGGTAACCGGTTTAGAGGCGCATGGACAATACGCATGGTTTGAGCATCACGGATTAAGCGTAATCCGAAAGGTGTCTTTAAGATTTATTTCTTTGATTTAACCGATACGCACGGATCCTCGGATTGGTTTTAGATGAAATTTTTATTTTCCGCTGCGTTATGCACGTCTGAAATCCAGCAAGATTTTAAGAGGTGCCATATCCATTGGCACCATCTCGGTGGAAAACCTCTGGCGAGAAACATTCGAGAAAGAAAGTCCCAACTAACCGTATCAAAAGTTCGCTTGAAGTAAATTTTTAAAATCACCGAAGGTAATTTTTTTTATGAGCAAAGGATGCTAATTCCCTTGTGAGTATGAAAGATTCCGCTATCGAGCGTTTTTTGATAAAAGCCGCTTGGTTAGGGTGAATCATATCATTCAGGAAAGGTTATAGGCAAAGCTAGAAGTTTGGTGATGACTTTAATGGGCATACAAATAACGCTTATAGGGCGAAAATCATTTAGGAGATGAGCGCCCTCCGTTTTCGGGATACGAGTAATAGAGGCTTGGTTGAGGCGCCATAAATCAAGTTTGTTTAGAAAGAAGTTATTCACAAGACATAAGAAGTCTTGATTCACTAGCTCCCAAAATTCTTGCAAGAATTCTGATGCCATTCTGTCTGGACCCGATGACTTCCCCTTTGGGAGGTCCACAATCACGTTTTTTACCTCTTCTTCAGAGCATGCATTTGCTAAGGAGCTAAGTTAAGAATCATTTGATGGAAGGAAAGAAAGATCATAAGAGGGGAAGGGGGGAGGTGGCAGTTGGAAGGAGTAACCGAAGAGTTGACTATAGTGGAGATGGAATGCTTGCAAAATGTCAGTTGATCTTTTTATAGTATCATCATCCTCATTTTCGGAGATTTTCAATTTGGAGATAAAGTTAGATTTGGATTTTTTGGATGCTATCGCGTGGAAGTAGGAGGTATTTTTATCTTTCATTTTAATCCAATGACAAGATGCCCGTTGTTGCCATTTAAATCTCTTGAAGATTGGATAGATCGAATATGGGTTTTTTTAGTCTAATTCTTAGTGAGAATTCTGGTTGAATTAGATCCCTTTCCTCCTCTAGTTTGTCTAGAATTTGAACAATCCACTTGTCCTTTTCAAGTGAAGAGTTGGTATTGTAAGCGAGATCTTTTGACCAAAGAAGAAGAGATCTCCTTAAGCGTTGTTGCTTAATGAGGAAGTTCTTAGAAGATAGAGTTGCACCAGTAGGCTGGCTCCATAATGTTTTAACGACATCATGAAAGCCTTCCATTTTGAATCACATTCTTTCTATTTTGAAACGTTTGAATTTGGTGGTTGCTTGAGAGAAGATAGAGAACTTAAGGGGCGAGTGATCGAAGGATGCGGCGGGCAATTTAGAGAGGGAGTACATGAGATTGGATGAGAGGAATTGGTGAGATAGGAATACTCTATCCAGCTGAGAAAGACAAGGTGTGGGCCTCTTGTTGGTCCAAGTGAAGGCTTTACCTACAAGGGGTAGTATCACTCCGTTGACGAAGGAGATTAAAGTCTCCAAGAAGGATCCACAGAGTATTTTGATATGATGCATGTATTTGTGTAAGTTCAAGCATAAAGTCTTTTTTTTTTTTTAGATTCTCATCAGTTGGACCATACGAATTAGAGAGCAGAAACTCATTTTGGGTTTTGTTATCACACAATATTACATTAGAAGTAAAGATGGTAGTGAAGGAATTTACTAAAGTGAAAGAGTCATTCCAAAGAATAATGGTACCTTCCTTGGACCCTAATGCAGAGTTGAAATGAAAGTTTCTAAAATAAGAGGGAGCAATACGAGAGATTTTGAAATAGTTAAATTCACGCCATTTTGTTTCTTGAATACATGTAATCTTACAACTCGATGATCTTAACGTATCACGAATTACATTAAATTTTTTGCAACAACCTAAGCCTCTGACATTCCATGTCAAGAGGTCAAAATTACATAAAGATAAAGGGTTCATTAATGAGTTCATATAAAAGAAATACAAAAAGATACATAGAGGGTGGTTTCTAAAAGAAGATAAATCATTGCTCTCAAAAGCATTTAGAACACTTCGGTTCTAGGAGGAGCCGTCCTGCTCCGCTCCCTCCGATGAGTCTTGGGGAGAGCTGCCCGGAATTCTTATTATCGCATCGGCCAAGTTAAAAGAGGAGGCCATTTTTTTTTCTTTTATACCCTGTGTGGTATCCTAACCAAGGCAGAATGGTAGGTGAGGTGCCACAAGGCACCTGTTGAGTGGAGGGAAGAGTTTGAATGAAGATTGTTTCTTCTTGAGTTGTGGATCCACTCAAGTGAGTCTCTGCCCCAATCCCATCCGAGGAAGCCGTTTGCGGGAGAATGTTGGATTGTTGCCCTAGCATTGTACCCCATGGCATGACGTGACCCATATGTTTGTACTCATCTCCAATTACTTTTGTACCAGATTCGTCCAGTTGATTTTTAGGATTTCTGCCCTTGTATATTTTCCTTACTTTTCCATTTTCTTCAACTTCTTTGGATCTCTGGCTTCTTGGGTTCCGGCCTTCCGGAGTCTCTGTTGCAGATGATTGGGGGTTGGACCTTGTCTCATTAGGGACGAATTCTGCACCAACAACGTCAACCCACAGTAGATCATCGTTCAGAGAAGTGGTCATTTGTTTCACCAGCGATTGAAATTCGTTGTTGTTGTTCATGCTGCAACCTCCTTCGCAAGGTTTGTCAGGCAATGGATTAGCCAGCATTGGATGAAGGGTTAGAGGCGATCTGTTTTGTTGGATAGCATCTTGTTCATAGAACGCACGTTCCATTCTTTCGCCTTCAAAATTAGAATAAGAGTAAGAAGAAGGTTGGGTGGGGGTTACAAACTGAACTTGGTGATTAGTAGGGATTGCTAGTTGAGGTTGCTCCTCTATAACAGATAGATTGTGAGAGAGCGGAGGATTATCTTAACATATTAATTTCTGTACAATTTAAAATGCTCGACAAGTGCTTTACTAGCAATCTACTTCCCAAAGAACACCCCCATGAAGTCCCCCATTGTGAAATCGTGGTAATGTGCAAGTTTCTTGCAAACACAATTACACCCTAGTGGTCTTATCACTCGCTCCCACATGGGAGGTCACCAGTTCAAATCTGGGTCCTTTCTCTTTCAAAAAAAAATGTGCAGGTTTCTTGTCTGATATGGGTTGATGCAACGTCCCACACAAGCCCAACTCTCCTCTTCTAGTAGGGTTAGAAATTAAAGATTCAAAAGTTCTTATTTCACAAGTTCTAAAGTTAACATTACAAAATAATTGTTATTGAATTTTTACACTTCCAATCTCCAATTTTATTCCATATCAACATCTCAACGTATTAATTTCTCTACAATTTAACAATTCAAAATGCTCGACAAGTGCTTTACTAACAAGTTGCTTCCCAAAGGTCCCCCATGAATTCGCCCATAGTAAAATCACGGTAATGTGCAGGTTTCTTGTGTGATATGAGTTCAGGCAAAGGCCCATACAAATCCGAATCTCCTGTTTTACTAGGGTTAAAATTACAGGTTCAAAAGTTCTTATTTGACAAATTAAAGTTACAATAAAACATTACAAAACAATGGCTTTTCAAATTTTGTACACCTCAAATAACCAATTTTATTCCATATCATTTTATCAACATCTCAAGCCTATTAATTTCTCTACAATTTAAAATGCTCGACGAGTGCTTTACTAGCAAGCTGCTTCCCAAAGAAGGCCCCCATAAAGTCCCCCATAGTAAAATCACGGTAATGTGCAGGTTTCTTGTGAGATATGAGTTCAGGCAAAGGCCCGTATAAATCTGAATCTCCTCTTTTACTAGGGTTGAAAAATACAGCGATTGAAACCCTAGATTTCTCACGCGACCGGAGCACCGCTCGGTGCTCCACACTCTTGTACTCATCGTTGGAAATTATCTGATATATAATAGTTTAAATAAACATTAAAAAATAAAAGAAACAAGACTTTTAAAAAAACCGAAATTTGCAAAACATAATAAATAAATAAATAAATATACGTTGTCATCCCTAATTGCCAAAAAGACCCTATATATTATTGGAATTCGCAAAAATAAACCCATCTCTTCTTAGAAATTCAAAAATTAGGGACTTTCAATAATATAGGGACTGAGTCATTAACCTAACTTTCTAAGATCCCGTCTATTTTTGCAACTTTCAATAATTTAGGGGCATTTTTGCACTTCTGACACAATACTGGCACATTTATGCAAATTTTCCCAAAAAAGTCCATAAACAACACACCTGAAGCAAGTCCCCGACATTAATCACAAGTGCTCCTTCAACCGGTTCCACATCAACCCAACACCCCTGATCCCCACCCTGACCGGTACGCTTCACCTGCAGACCACCAACACTATCCTGCACCAGCACGGTTAATGCGCCGGGATCCGTGTGAGTCACCACGCCCATTGTAAGATCCGGCTCAGGACAAGGCGGGTAGTAGTGGCACACCATAAGCTTCCCCTGGCCAATTGTGAGGTCTGAGAGTCGGTTTGGGGTGACGCCCAGACCCTCTGACATTAGAGCAAGTAAAGTCTGGCCCACCTGTCATTTGCTACTATTATTAGATTCAAAAGGGGGACTTTTGCGAAAAAGCCCATGTATTATGCCCTACCTTTAATGAAAGGCTTGCACCGTTGGTTTCTACTTCAGCAAAAAAATCGGTGTTTGGATTAATCTAAACATCTTCATTTGAAGAAAATGTTTTGAAATTTAATTAATATCTCTCTGTCTTTAAGAAACATTAAGTTTAAGTAATGTTGCTTGAAACAAGATAGTGAAGAGAGAGTGGGGTTTTAACTTTTAATTATCTTTAATAATTTTTTCTTTTACTTCTAATAAACAGTCGAAAGTTTTTGCAATTTCAGCAACAATGCCAGGGACTATTTTGCAATTCTGCCACAAAGTCCGGATTTCACAATTTTGGGTGTTAATTACCTTTGTTACATGCTCATCCCAAGCGAGAACTTCGTTCCTACAAACAGGCGGGATCCGATCCGGGTCGGGTTTAGTCGGACCCGTCATGACCTGGATAGTGTCGCGCCAGCTGGCAGCAGATGACTTGTACAGATCCAGATTGGAAGAGTAGGAGACTCCGCCGGTTAAATTGCGGGAGTAAAAGGGCGCTCGGTCCGACGAAGGAAGTTCGTTGAAGGATCGGATGGATGAGAGGGTTTGGGTGATTGTGCTCACAGGGATTCCGTGGTTTATCACCTGTAGGATTTGTTTGAATTTGAAGTTAGTATTTTTTTGTAGGTTGTTTTAGTTGCTTCAGTTATTTTCTGGAAATTTGTTGGGTTGTAGAAGTATAAATGTTAAATTTATATACCCTTTTGGTAATTTTTTTATTTATGTATGAGATTCAGAACAATTCTCTGCTTGGTGATAAATTATGTATGTTCTTCATTTCAAATATACCAAATATAGCTGAAATTGGTACATCGGAAAGTTGCAAATCAAGGCCCAAATTAATTCTTTCACTACAAATTCATAAAAGGAAGAAACGAAAAATGAATAATTCAAGTTACTTGAAAGAAGCCCCAGTCGTGAGAAGCAGCACGAACGAGCTCAACGGTCTCAGCACGAGGCAGAGACAAATCAATGGTGGGAATCGAGACCGAGCCGGACGGAGCGGGGGGGAAGCTGTCGGGGTTGTGACGGAACAAGGGCGGAACGGAGCTCACGCCAGCCTCGACCAGGCCCTTGACACCTGCCCGCGTCTCGTCGAACTGCTTCACCGCCGCCGCCCGGTCGGAGGAGGATTCGGTCTCTGCTGTTGCCATTGTGCGGAAGAAGCGATTTCGGTGGTGAGATGGAGGAGTTGGTGCTGTGAAGAGACGTAAAGCCACGGCCATGTTTTGGGGTGTGGATTTTATTCGGGTCGGATTAGTCCATGTTAGGATATTATTTTTTAACAGAAATTATAACATTACCCAATTTTCATTCTTATATTATTATTATTTTTTTAGATAAACTATAATCAATTAATGAATTATTAGATTTGTTAAATATTTAGTTAAATGTCTTCCCCATATCCGAACTTGGGTGTCACTTGAGCTATAGTAACTTTTGACAATCTTATATCATTGATTCATTATTGGATTTTATCTTTTGTTTTAATGTTTTTTGTTTTGTGAATTATTACTTACTTCATTGTGTTGTATTCTAGACGTTTGAGAATGAAATGAGAAAAGATATATTCATATAAGGGTGTGTTTGATGTTGTTTTATTGTTCTTTGAAAAAAGATTTAGATTTCTCATCTTATTTAATTCATATTATTTCCGAATAAGATGTGAGTCTAAATTGAGAGTTATTCTATACACTTGAATATTTTTAATTAGTTCCTAGTGGCTCCAATATATTTCAGCCCAAAGTTTCAACCGGCTTATATTGTTGGCTCCCGCCTCCCGGACTCCTATATCTTTTTACCAAAAATTTCATAGTTTTATTTTGGTTTCTATTTACAACAATATACCTTAGATTATAAACATTATATTTTATATTCACAATAATATACCTTACATTATACATTTACTATATTTACCGCAATATACCTTACATTCTAAATAAGAGAAAATGAATGCTAAAATAATTCAATGTTGAAGTCTCATCAATACTGATCTAAAGGATGAGACTAATAAAAAGATCTCTCCGCCAAAAGAAACAATATACATTTATATCACAACAATATACTTATATTCTAAATATTATACTTTTATATTACCAAAAATATACCTTACATAAGAAATTCACTGGGAGTCATAAGGAGCTACTAAACAAAACAATTAGAAGTTAAATTTCATGGGAGCTATTTTGGAGCTTCTAATATTGTCAGCAATATATGTGAGCTTGGGAGTGCATAAAATCAGGAGGCCCGAAAGATTTCAAATGACTCCTAATTTTTTAACACGTGGCAGCTTCTTCTTAGGCGGGAGACAGGGAGCCACAAGTGTTGGTACAAAATTATTTGGATATTCGGATTTTGGTAAAGAATAAAATATTTTATTTATTAAATAAATTGAAATACATTTTACAAATATAATCTTTATATGTAAAATAAAATAAATAATTAAAACTCCTTTACCCGGATCGAGCAAGCTCTGTCCTAGAGCGTATACCGTCTTATACGTACAAGACTTGTGGAATCGCTCCAAGATAATCTGGTTAAGCGTCACTTCTTAGCGCACGGGCATGAAAGTGACTGACGACATTCATCTTCAACACCCAACTCAAAATATAGTTTTGTTTATATAAAATATAATATTTTATATATATTATATATTATAGAGATATTGTGGGGAATTGATTGAGCATAACTATATTTCTTAGTATATATTCTAGTCTCTCCTTTTCTCTCTTTATTTGTATCTATCTACAATGCACCAGGGTATACACGTATATATAGGAATCAATACATAACCGATTAGTAGTAATTAGGTGTATAAATCTTTGGCCGGTTCTCTCAATTGGTATTAATGATAATTATTATATTTGTAGAGGTTTAGTACCCTAAGCCGTTTAACGGTTTAAACCAAAGGTTACAAAATGTATTAAGGTTATTTGACTTGGTCAAAAATATTAAAATACTAATTTTATTAATTAAAATTTTTATAAATTTTGAATTTTAATATTTGCTCCAACAATCCCCCACAAAACTCAAAATTATATAGTTATAAAATTTAGAAAAATTTAATAATAAAATAATATTGCAAGTTTAAAATAGTTTAGTGATAAATAATTTAAAATTTATTATATCAAAAATATAAGTTTGTTGGGGGTTTATACTATGCATGAGGTGTAAGTGTTTTATAAAACTTGAACTTCAACTTGTATGACAGTTTCTGTCTGGAGGAAGCGGAGTGCATTAAATTCTTGAACTCATACTATTGACCCATACTCCGCTGTCACACGCATAGTAAGAAGAACTGTCATCGCGGGTTGTGCGTTCATGGCCTTGCATAGTATCTTGAATTTTTCGTGAGAGTCTTTGAGACTTACCCATGCCCCCGCACCGCAGCCGTATTACGGTTACTCTCATATAGATGAGTTTCCTACCAAGGATATATGTAGAGTCATATCCTGCGAATATTATCGCCTCGGTTTCTCATTAAGAGCTATATTCTCATCCTATATCACTACATAAGCACACTCATCACAAGAATAGAGTTGGAGTCGATGCTCCAGAAATTTGCGTACTTATTACCAACCTATCAGTTTGTTATTACCCATTGAACATCATTCACGAGATCTCCTATCACCGATGTTGGGTTACCACAGTAGGTTGGTTTATTTATGGGCTAAACTATCCCCCTCGATGTTATTAAGGATTTTTATTAGTCCATTATTTTCTTTTTATAAGGATATTTAATCATTTTTATCTCTAGTTCGTCTTTCATGCATATCTCTTTTCTGGCTTTCTCTTGAGCTTGCAAGCACAATTTTCTTTTATCTGCAAAATAAACTTAGAAAGCAAGTTCTTCAAATAATTTATATATTAGCTCATTATTTTTTATTTATTTATTTATAATTCTCATAATAAATGTATTTCAATAGCTAGATTATATAATCTAACATTATACAATGAAATAGTTTTTTTTAAATTATTATGAATCATCTCATTTCTCATTTCCCTTAACTTTGATTTTAACCCCCACATTTCAATTATTATAACTATTTTGTTTTATGCACATAAGTAAGTCAACAGATCACAAAGCATATAAAGGGCTTAATAATAAATGTAATATATGCAACAGTTCAATATTATTTTTTCCATGTTGTCACTAGGTATAAATTGACATTAACATTTTTTTTTTCATGTAACCCCCACAATTTCTTTTAAGTTCAACTGAATCAAATGATTAATTATTATTATGTTTTTTTTTGAAGGGGAAAGGTTCCCCAGTTTTGAACTAGAGACCTCCCATGTGAGGGGCGGGTGTAAGACCACTGGGCTAAGGCCCAGTTCTTAATTATTATTATGTTATTCTGACTTATACTCACATTTATCTTAACAAAACATATTAATGATATATAGGTAATTAGTCTTAACTGTTATTATTATTTTTTTGTTCAAATACAAAAGTAACACGGGTAAACATATAAGATTATAGCTGCTATAATTAACTGATCAATATTTGGTTTAATATTTTGTTATTATTTAGAAACATCTTGTACGTTTTAAAATTTCACGTAGCACAAGTTGACTTGAGCATTTATTTAACAAAATATAAAATACTTTTAATAAATTATGAAGGAATAATAAATTGTAAGTTAAACTTATCTTTCAATGTTGAAGCAACAAATGATCCAAAGTCTGTCACAATGATAATATGGTGTCCAATTAAGTTTCCTCATCCTTCTATATCTTGATGGCATAATAGATCATATAATATTGCATCTTTACTTTGGAATGCTACCTGCAAATATATAAATGTACCTCTACAAGGTACTCTCATATTGTTGAAGTTACAAACTGCAAATGCATAGCAGCGAAGCATGCACATATACATATATGGTACTATATAAATTTTTTCATGTCTCAGGATAACACATGTTATTGAACCTAACCTCCTCATTTATGAAGATTTTATGTCTCATATTTTATTTCTTAAATTATGATTATGTAATAGTATATACTAGTATTCGTCATCAGTTATACAATATCCTATCAACATATCACTTTGACCAACCCCCACAGGACACAAGCACATAACAAAATATACTTTCATTATTAATACGTTAGGAATCCCACATATAATAGCATTAAAGTGCTATGATAAGGTAATTTAAGTTTCTTCTGTTATTTGTGAATTAATTGAGGACAATTTCATTGACATAAAGCATGTAACATACTAATAAAAGTTTAGTATTTGGTTATCTGTAGGATAATTAAGAATTTCACAATTGGCCAGTAAAACAGAACATGTTTATCTGTTTATATTTCTTTTATATAACTAAACTTTGTTCTCTAAATAGTTTGGAAATCATGTTTGGCTTAAGATTAACTTAGAGGACTCGTTCTTAGATCTATAAAATGTAACCAAAATAATTTATGTGGAAGAAATGTGAATATAAAAATAAATTAATAAAACAAGCCTGGTCATCGGATGGATTCATATGTCCAGATTATAATTCTTCATCCACTAAGGGTCTCTTGTCCGATCAGACATGAGAGAACTGACTAGAATTACGGATTGCTTCTCTTTTACTTTTAATTGCATATTTTCTGCAACAAAATACAACTTGAAGTAGGCACCATACTAATAATACCAATAAAGAAATATTATCATATCAAAATTTAATTTTGTTTTTAATTACAAATAATATTAAGGTCTAAACACTAATAAGAAATCATGATCTAATAAAAAACATTTGCATTGTTCTTTATGTTCAAATAATAAAATAAATTATGTTTTTATTTCATTCTTTATCAATATCCGAATTCGGAAATACGCTTTAGATTGATGGTACAAAATTATTTGGATATTCGGATTTTGGTAAAGAATAAAATATTTTATTTATTAAATAAATTGAAATACATTTTACAAATATAATCTTTATATGTAAAATAAAATAAGTAATTAAAACTCTTTTACCCAGATCAAACAAGTTCTGTCCTAAAGCGTATACCGTCTTATACGTGCAAGACTTTTGGAATCGCTCCAAGATAATCTGGTTAAGCGTCACTTCTTAACGCACGAGCATGAAAGTGACTGACGACATTCCTCTTCAACACCCAACTCAAAATATAGTTTTGTTTATATAAAATATAATATTTTATATATATTATATATTATAGAGATATTGTGGGAAATTGATTGAGCATACTATATTTCTTAGTATATATTCTAGTCTCTCCTTTTCTCTCTTTATTTATATCTATCTACAATGCACTAGGGTATATATAGGAATCAATACATAACCGATTAGTAGTAATTAGGTGTATAAATCTTTGACCGGTGTTCTCAATTGGTATTAATGATAATTATTATATTTGTAGAGGTTTAGTAGCCTAAGCCATTAAACAGTTTAAACCAAAGGTTACAAAATGTGCCAAGGTTATTTGACTTGGTCAAAGATATTAAAATTCATATTTTATTAATTAAAAATTTTATAAATTTTGAATTTTAATATTTGTTCCAACAACAAATTGTGGGAGATAATTAGCCGGTCCCTTGTTCTTTTTTACTTTTTCAGCTAATGACAAACGAAAATTCATTTGGCAAATCTGCATTTTTTTCATTCAAGCCCGCAAAAACCATAGGATTTGCAAAATAGTGAAGCGTAGTTTTATTAAGTTGTGGAACCTACAAATGCAGAAAGATAAGAAATGAAAGTAACACAAAATTAATCCATCATTTGTATATAGCCAGGAATATTGCATACCCCGGATCAAATTTAAGTCCTAAATGGAAAGAAAATTATATGAAAATTTATAATTTTTTACATTCAATCTTTCATTCCACGGCATTTCTGTATCCAACAACAATTTTCGCATTCACTTAAATCGCTGATTTTCTACCATATCAAATTATTGGGCTGAAACAGTTGAGAAGATGTGGCCTGTTGAGAATGTGTAAAGATATGTGCAAAATAATGGGATCGGGTTAACTTAAAAAATACTAGTTGTGAAACGGGTTCACTGAGCTGATGGTTCTTATGTACAATTTTCAAGTGGATCCGTTAATAATTTTCCACGGGCTAAACTTGGGCCAACATTAGGGATGCAAACAGGTTAGATATTTTCCGAACCGACCCGAACCAGATTCGAATAAAAAAACCGGATCTGAATTCGGTATTAAATTTTATTGTCCGATCCGGATAGTTATAAAAAAAATACCCGTATTTTGATCCAAATTGTCAAATGTAGGTATCTATTTTCTTAACCCATATTTTGTTTGCATTGAAATATATATAAAATTCGTAATACAATATCTCTAAATTTCTATTTTAGCAATTTAAATATATAATAAGACATTATATAAGACAATTTTATAATCTTTTTTTGCTTATTCATATATTTTTGATGATTTTTTTATACTTTATATATTTTTATCTAATAGTGATAATTTTGTTATGAAGTGAAAATTATATATTTTTTGTAAATTTCATATATTTTTATGTATAGTTATATTTGAGATATAAAATAAATATTTATGTAAGTGCTAAATATTCGTTTTAATTATCCGAATAGTATCCGTATCTGAAACGTATCCGAATCCGCTTAATATACGAACCGTATCTAGATCCCGAGATGTTGCGGATCCGTATCTGAAAAAAATATGGATACGGATCTGATATAACTACTATCCAAACCGTTTACACCCCTAGCCGGTCCGCATTCTCCAATATGGGTATGGGATACAAATTCATCTCCAACAAAATTTTCGATCAGGTCACTATTCTTAGATGATGAGGATAAAAAGCTTACTATTTTCTCCACTCCTATGTAAAAACTCATGCCATTTAAATGGCAGGTAACAAATTCCACACATCAAATAATTGACGAGAAGTTAGTTAGTTCAAATAATTGACGAGAAGTTAGTTAGTTCATACAAATATAATGAAATATAGATCTGTCAACTTAGGACTACAAAATAAAGCTTTCAATTTAACCACATTCTACAAAGAAAGAAAGAAAAAAAAAGGATAAAACAATGGAAGAAAAAGAACAAATAGTCACTTCGGTGACTAAAAACATTATTAGTCGATAACATGAGATATTGGAGGATAATCAATAATGAACAAATAAAAAATAAGGCCAAAGATTTTGACTTAATAAAGTGAAGATTATCTTCATATTTGCAACATGCAAAAATGTAACCATTTAGGGTGGTAACAGTGAAGATTTCACATTCCCGATGCTGAAATATTCCGAAGGCGATCTGTCTCCAGATCGTTTTTTGCTTCCCGGCATCTCATGTTCCATGCGCCATCTCTGTAAGAATTCCATGCAATTTCCATTAATTTTTAGCGTTTAATTCCAAAAATAGTAAGTCCATACACAAATAAATAGAACTTTGTGAAATTAGCATAAATAAGAAAATGGAGATGGTACAAATTAAGTTGTGCTACGGATTTTAGGGTTTATAGGGTGAGAGAGAGGCCAATCAGATAGGATTTTGATTGATTTGGATCCTAATTAATTTAATCTATTCTTGAATTGAATATGATAGGATTTTTAGAAGTTATATGTATACCGTTCTACCAAAAATTTTAGTGGAATTTTTACTACAATCACCCCTCCCAAACAAAGATTTCGGTCACGATTCGTCACTGGACATGATTACCATACTTTTGAGACACTCTTCTCTCACTTGGTATTTCCTACTGAAGTAATAGTGTCCTTATTGTCTTAATATTCAGAACGATTGCATGTTTGGCGATAAATTTTGCATTTTCTTGTTTTATTTGAAATTTTCAAACACAATTGAAATTTTATATTTTCTTCCTTTATTCAGAAAATATCAAACATAGCTAAAATTCATACGCCTAAATCTTCACAAATCGCGTCAAATTCAGTTCCTTGACACTAATTCACAATTTGAAGGCAATACAATTCATCTCAAATTATTAGAAACTAAAGTTCAAGTTAACTGAAAGTAGCCCCCTAGAAGCAACACGAACAAACTCAATGGTCTCAACACAAGGCAAAGACAAATCAATGGTGGGGATCGAACAAATCCAGATGGAGCAGGCGGAAGGATGTTGTGATGGAACAACATAGTAACTTTGCTCACACCAGACTCGACAAGGCCTTTGGCGTTGACGCATTACTCGTCAAACTGCATCACCACTACAACTCGGTTGAACTCCGTTGTTACCATTAGATAATTAGATCTGATTGAATTTGAACAATTGATAAAAAAAACTATTGAACTTTTAAGGCCAATTTTTTTGTTATCATTTTTGTGTCGCAATTTACATCAATCTCTTGCATTAGTAATGGGCAATGCCATTCTAATTCATAATTTGGAGCAATTTAATTAGCTGAATTAGATTTAACTTCTTAAATATATTTCATATTTATTATATGAATAAATTTCATCCTATGTCACTTAACTTTCAAAAATGACTAAATAAATCACACAACTTCCAATTGTGTAGGTTCTATTTACTGCTGGCAACGATCTTTATCGTAAGTCATGAGTAACCTCTAGACTGATGTCATGACTATCCATGTTAAATGAAATGATCAACGATCATAAACCTATTTGAATAGATGTTTGCTTATTCTCTTTGTTCTACGATATATGTCTTGATCACAAGGCACGGTAATATGTCATCCTTGAGTTTGATCAAAATCTCTTTCTTGATCGAGAATTAGACTGAATAAATACAAAATGATATTAATAACACATGTTAATCCATTTTGAGCATGGCCATGCATTTTCTTCAGTCCTAGTTCATCAGGAGGCCCAGAGATATCTCCCTCTTGACGAGAGGAACAAATCACATCTTGGTCACTCACATTCATCGTCATGATTCAGTGCATACCTAATAACGACCCTAATGATCATCCTATTACGGATGACGTAGGATCATATTAAAGTATACAGTTCCACATGCAGGAATCCATGGTGACCTCAGGTCGTAGGAATAAGCATACTATTCATATGAGAATCACTAACGATATATACCATGCATATTCTCATAGTGTGGTCAGTCCAGTATGTGCTCTCTAACACATACCTATATTCCAGACTTGACATCCCTATGTCCATGATCAGCATAACATGATCATCTAGCTTGCGAATATACTAGTGTGGATATGTAGCTTCTTACCTGAAGTATGTTTATCTCTATAAACATCCTACATATCACTAGGGACAGTTTAGAATGTCATTCGTTGGTTCACAGTTCTACTATCAGAATCACGTATTCTAATGACGTGAACCAGAAATGTCATTCATGGTTGATATAAGATATTTAAATGCACATTCACAACCCATACACACAGATATATAAGAAACAACCTTTATTGAATAAATAATAATGTTTTAATATATAATCAATTTCCTAGCACAAATACATTTGGCCTAGAGCACTAATCCTACAGTCTCCCACTTGCACTAGGCCTACTCTAAGCATCTTATGCCCATAGACCTAACATGACCCTCATGCCTCGCTTGCGGGAGTGGTTTAGTTAATAGATCGGAGACATTGTCGTCCGATGACACTCTACACATTTTAACATCGACCCTTCGTATGATCTCCCTGATCAGATGGAAGCGTCGCATTATGTGCTTAGATCTTTTGTGAGATCTCGGTTCATTTGCTTGTGCGATCACTCCATTGTTGTCACAATATAGATCCACTAGTTCCGAGATGCTCGGAACTACTCTTAGCTCCTCCAAAAAGTTCTTTATCCAAACAATTTTTTTGGCCGCTTCTGCAGCGGCTATATACTCTGCTTCCGTTGAAGAATTTGCTACAGTACTTTGCTTAGAACTCTTCCATGTCACTGCACCTCCATTTAGGCAAAATAAATAACAGCTACTTAGAGACTTTCATCTGGATTAGACTGAAACCTGCTTGTTGAGCTCAATGAGCATGACACATCTGGTCTGGTACATATCATGGCATACATGATAGATCTTATAGCCGAAACATATGGGATCTTATTCATTTGTCTTCGTTCCTGCTCACTTGTAGGACATTGTATCTTACTGAGAGAAACGCCATGTGACAAGGGAAAAAATAATTTCTTGGATTCTTGCATTCTGAACCGTTTCATGACCATGTCTATGTATGTGAAAGGAAACGCATAATATCAGATACACAGCGGAATTAAAATTTTACCCGTTTCCCCTCAACCACATCTATCCATCTTGAAATAGATCCATCCCAAAGATACGATTTGGTAATATCTCAAGTACTACGGCTTCGTTAGTCGCTTGTGGTGTGAGCGAGGAAAAGAAGGCTACTTTTTCGTAGAATCATTTCTTTGGGGAAGGAAAGTATTTCACTCCCTCAATTGTTCACTCAAAACCTGGAAAACCAGAAACCATGGATAAGGGAGGACCAAGAGTTCCCTTACTAAAAGGAGGAGTTGTGCTCTTCCTAACCGAGGATCCGTGTATTATCAATCAAATTAGAAAAATAAATCTTATTTATACCCCTCGGATTCGGCTAATCCGATTTGTAAGGATTCGCGATTTGTCTCCAAACGATCTCCCTATGTCTCCTTGCGTATCTGATCACGAAAGGCACTACGACACCTGCACCGCCCTCTACACGTGTCCACACGCGACTAACTCGTTGGAGGAGAAATCGAGATTACTAGATCCGGTTTCTCTTTCTCTCTCTCTCTCTCTCAATAGGTGGCTAGGGTAAGGACTGAATTTTCTAACCTAATCAGATGAACCCTTCATCTATTTATAACATCTAATGCTCACACCTCTTCACCTTTTTTTGATTTTTTATGTCCAACCGAGTTAGTTATGTTTGTGTGCGACTTTGTAAATTCATTTAACATTGGCAATAAACTTCAAATTTATAAATCCTTTAAAATAAAATAAAATTAACATAAATAATATATATTATAATAAAATTATATATTCATAAAAATAATATTATAATATATATATATATAACGTGTCATTTCCTCTAGTTTTTTTATAAATGCCGTGTCGTCGTGTCCGTATCCGTGCAACATGCCTTATGAGACAAAGAGCCACATCTTCTCCAGTTTTACAATGAATGGACAGATCCCATCCTATTTATCCATCCCAAATCCCCCTCCCCACTTCCACTTCCATTCGACCACAATGCTCGGTTCCCGACCGCTTCTCTCCGCCACTTCCCTCAACCTCCTCCCCTTAACCCGCCGCCGATCCCTAATCTGCTCCGCCTCCCGCATGGTTCAACACCCCCCGGACCTCATCCGATGGGTCCGTCGAGAAGGCGGCTCGGTCCACCCCAGCATCGCCCTCGCCGATCACCCCACGGACGGTCTCGGCGTCATCTCCGTAGGAGAAATCCCTGCAGGGTCGGCGCTTATTGAACTCCCCAGCCACCTTCCTCTTCGCTGGAGTTGTGAACCGTCGGATGATGGAGCTGATGGGATGCTTTACAAACTAGCCGAACGAGTTCCAGGTAATGAACGTTTTATTAGTTTCTGTGAAAACAGTAATGTGAAGAAGATCATGGAAATAAATTTTATTTGAGAGAAAACCACGGAAAGAAAGTTAATTCTTTCTAAGAAATGGTATATTCTCATTTCATCTCTACGAAATTCTTTGATTCCTTTTCCATTGTTTGATGTTAATTTAGGAAATTGAATTCCATAGTTGGGATAAGATATTTTGATTGACAAATACGAATGTGAAAATCAAAATATAAAAATTATCTAAGGTTTGGATGTTGTGGGAAGAATGTGACAGAGGAGCTGTGGGCGATGAGGCTTGGATTGAGACTTCTTCAAGAGAGAGCGAAGGAAGACTCCTATTGGTGGCCTTACATCAGCAATTTACCTCAGACTTTCACCATGCCTATTTTCTTCAATGGAGATGATATAAAGAACTTGCAGTACGCTCCTGTTCTCCACCAGGTCTTTTCATCTTCCACTATTTTCATTACAGAAATTTGCTAAAAAACCCCTGCATTATGCCTAAATTGCAAAAAGAGCCCCTGCATTGTTGAAAATAGCAAAAAAGGCTCTCTGATTCTTAAGAAAATTCACTTTGTCTACAGTTGCTAAGTACCAACTAACCGACATTTGGATTTCCTTACCAATAGAGGTTTTTATTTTTGTATATTTCAATAAGGCAGCCTTTCTTTTCCAATTTAGGCATACTGCAATGGTACGTTTTCAAATTTTCCATTCACATATTCTCACATAAAAAAACATTTCTATCCAGGTGAACAAAAGATGTCGATTCCTTCTGAATTTTGAAAAGGAAATAAAATCCCTCCTCACCAACATATCATCTTCAGAATCCCACCCATTCGAGGGCAAAGACGTAAATTCATCCGCGCTGGGCTGCGCCATGTCAGCGGTGTCTTCCAGAGCCTTCCGCCTACACGGCAAAGGAGATCCTGTGGTACCCATGCTTCTTCCGTTGATTGACATGTGCAACCATAGTTTTACTCCCAGTGCGCGTATTGTTCAGGACAGGGATGCTTCTAGCCCTAATCTGTCCATTAAAGTTAGTTTTATTTTTATTTTTATTTTTAATGTATTTTACTCATATTTAATTTAGGCGTAATTTATTTCGGTTGTACCCATAAAAAGGTCAAAATATCATATGTACCCGTGGGAAATGTGAAGTATCGTGAATACCCCTAAAAATATCATTTTGATGCCCTTTCTCTACTAAATTTTCCTAAAATAGTACGCAAATTACCCTTATTTGACTTATTCATGTATAAATAAAAGATGATGATAATCGTCATTTCGTAGCGGTACACATAATATTTTGAGATTCTGCATGAATACACATGATATTCTTTTCTACAATTTGATAACACTATCTAATGTATAATTACATTTTTTTTTCTTATTTTAGGTAGTGGCAAATAATCAAATTGAGGAAAATTCGCCGGTGACTCTAAACTACGGAAACTTAAGCAATGATTTTTTGCTTCTAGACTACGGATTTGTAATTCCATCAAACCCTTACGATCGAGTAGAGCTCAGATACGACAGTGCACTTCTCGAAGCGGCCAGCATGACAGCTGGCGTTTCTTCTCCAAGCTTCTCTTCTCCTGCCAGCTGGCAGCTCGAGATCTTGTCACAACTCAATCTTCTTGGTGATAATGCAAAGGTTAGTTTAATTATCAAGACTATTTTTTAATCTTTAATTATACAATTACATTAATTGATTATTTTTTTATTCAAATTCAATGATTTACTCAAATTCAGTAATAATTATACAATTACAATAATAATAAAAAATAATAACAAATACAAATATATTTTTTATTATTATTGAATTTGAATAAATCATTGTGCTTTGATATCATTTAAAGGGGTAAAATTATCATAATATAAAAAAAGTTAACGGTCTTAACTATCTCCATTAAGTGAGGGACTAAACGTGCACAATTTCTAAAGTACAAGGACCAGAAAGACTAAATCAATAGTACATGGACTAAACATGAAAACAATTAAAGTACAGGGACTAACAGTGCATTTATCCCTTTAATTTTATGTCAGGTTACTTTAGGAGGAGCAGATTTGATAGACGGCCGATTATTAGCTGCACTAAGAGTCCTCTTTTCATCTGAAACCCTGAAAGTTCGAAATTTAAATTCTTTAATGGTTTTAGGAGATGAAGCAAACCCGATTTTGGGTTCTTCAGTTGAATCATCTGCTTTGAAAACCGTAATTGCGTTGTGCGTTATATCGCTTGAGCACTTCCCAACAAAGATAATGGAAGATGAGGAGGTTTTGAAAATGGAGATCCCATGTGCCACACGGTTGGCCGTAGAGTTTAGAATGCAGAAGAAACTGATGCTTGTTGATGTTATGAGGAAGCTCAGTCAGAGGGTTAAGATGCTTTCTAAGGAGAAATCTGTCGGTTGAAATTTTGATTTGTTGAGATTTTGTGTTTTATTGTTATGAATTGTTTAAGTATAAGGCGAGATTATTGTTTTGTTGTGTTTGTTAGTATAGATTAGATTAGTTTGTTTCTAGTTAAATTTGGTTTTGTAGCATTTTATCACTAGTCTTTTGAAATTGATGGAGTATTTATATTTTTTTGGAGAAAATTTGGTGGGGGCTCTCATGGCCCCCTTCCAAATGCCAAACTATATTTACTTTTTATATCATTAGTTTTGTTACAACTTCAATCTATATATTTATATGTTAATTACAATCATAAAAGGAAATAGAACCTGTTCTAATTATTGGGCTTTAATTTTCTGAAAATCAAAATTCACAACTCAGCCCACAGAGCCCAACTCTAACTAAACTTAATTCTATAATTTTGCAATTAGTTGCGGGGAACCTTTTCGATATCTTCAGCAGCGGCTCCTTTTGTCTTCTTCTATTACCTGTTCAAAACAGGTTTCTAACTTGTCTTCCTTCTGAAGTATTTATATTCTTTAGGGCGTAATTTGGTTTTGTGCTTTTTTCTAAAGAATTGTTATTTTGAAATTGTTAAAAGTTTTTATTATCTTCGGCAAGATTTTGTTTTATAGCTTTTTTTACTACTGGTCTATTATTTTTAAATTGATAGTATTTTATGCTCTTCGGTCATTCATGGGCTTTTATGGGAACTTAGATAGTTATGATTTTTTATTTATAGACTAGTATAGAAATTGTGAGAGCACTGAGTTATATCATGGCTCTTGGAGATCTGTTTGCACTTGTGTTCAGATGATTAGTAAGGAGAGGAAAGACAAATTAACGGTCTACACAGAAGAGAAGAGAAGGCAAACTTGGCGGCTAAATTAACATTTTTTTTTACTTCAAAACTGGACTTTTTTTTAAATACCACTGATCAGAAAAATAATTCAATAAATATCATCATTTTGAAAATAATTAAGAAACTACAATTTTCGCCAGTCATTTTGGCGGAACAGAAGCTATTCCGTCAAGAGTTCTGACGGAACATGATATATTTTTTAATTTTCCTTAAATTTTTTTTAATTATGCTAAAAAACACTATTCCGCCAACCTATTTTGTGGAACAGGTTAAAATTTTAATTTTGAATGATCAGTAAAGAGATTTTGCAAAAAAAAAAAAAAATGTTCACTGTTATGTCAAAGAGTGTGGCTGAACAGTGTTTTTTTTGGATAATTTTTTACAGACTTTTTAGGAGCAAAAATATATAAAATAGGTTGTTCCGCCAAACTTGTTGGCGGAACAGAAAATTTTTTTAGTTTTTGACTAATTTTCTTTATATATTTGTAGTTAACGTTAAAAATAAAATAAAAAATTCAACATGTTCCGCCAAATAAGCTAGCGGAACAATATTTTTCCTCCTAATTAAAATTATTTAAGACTACTAAATGGCCCGGGCGTGTTCTGTCAGGACTCCTGGTGGAACAGCTTATTAATTTTTTTAAAGGATGATTTTCCAAAATAGTAGTATTTAAAAATAAAAAAGTCAGCCAACTTTTTGATTAGTAAAGTTCATAGAAGAGGGGTTAATACTAACTGAGGTTAACTGAGTTGACAATATCCTTTCAATTTTAACTGGATACGCTATATGTACTCTTTTCTTTTTTACCATATATACTCTTTTGAAACATTAAATACTCTATTTATATCTTATATATACTATTTTTTACACTTTAAGCGTACTTTATTATTTTTGAAATTTATATACTTTTAATATAATCAAATTAAATATAATATTTTCTGGAAATTATATATATATATATAGGGAGATGCTAAAAAACATACGTTTTTTTTTAAATACCCCTAAAGTTCTTATAAAAAGTAAAAATTCAAATTTCAACCGTATGGATGTAATATATATGTTATGAATATGTTGTGGATTAATTTTCACAGAAATCAGAATAATATATTATTGCCATCATGTATCATCAAACTATTATTCCGATATATGTATACACACACACACACACACACACACACGATATATATATATATATATATATATATATATATATATATATATATATATATATATATATATATGATGGTGTTATGCCCTAGGCCAAAGTGTTTGTGACCTAGATGATGGATTGTAATAACAAACATAATATTTATTCTAAGATATTTTATATAATATGTGCGTATAGGTTATTTTAATATAATTACAATAGACCATGAATATGCAATTCAGCTTTATGTCATCAAAGTGCGTGACTTTGATAGTAAAACTATAAAGTGTTATGAATGCTATTCTAAATCGTCCCTGGTCATTTATAGGATATTTGTGGAGACAAATATACTTGTAGATACATATAAATATATATATATATATATATATTTATATACAAGCTATAAATGTACACCAGTATATTAGTTGACTGATGATTATGTTTTACTGATCATGGATAAATAATTATCAAGTCATTAACATAGGTATATGTTAGAGACCATATACTGGACTGACCCGCCATAAG
>JAJHPC010000001.1:2955476-2960476 GCA_024447665.1 Juncus inflexus | reverse complement strand
GGTGGTGTGGGAGCTTTAGGTTGATTACTCAATTGACTCCCTAACAAAAACATCTGAAGACTAGGGCAGCGAACTAGGATCCGCTTTTTGGACTTTATAAACTACAATAGGCTCTTGATTGTGAACCGTAGTAGCTACGGTCTTACCTTTCTTTCGCCATTTTTTTGGGTATAACTCGGGGTTCGGTTTCCAACACTTCTCCTTCGTATGACCGACCCTCAATTTGGCAGTGGTCACAGACTTCGCAGATTGAGTTTAGTTGCTTGTCGATGAAGTGAATTAAAGCAGGATTCTTTTTCTTCTTTTTTTGATCTCGCTTTGATGCTGTCAGAGGCCCGCTTTCCACGACCCTTCTTCTGGCGCAATTGCTACCGCTTTTTCTTGATAAACTGATGCCTTGGGTAGCGTCGGATGTAGGAGTCGGATAATCGAGATAAAAGAAAAGACTGGCTAGCATGAGTCAGGTGCTACACGTATGTATTATACCTCCCTTATCCTACATGTGGACTTCGAAGAATTAGAAAAGTGCGGAGATCCAGTCACTCGACGCAGAGGGCCCCGAGAAGCGTAGCCGTCCAAGAATCGATCCTTTAGTAGGTGATGGATGGGGCATAGCCTTCCCCGGTCTCCCTCGGCAAGAGTTTCTTTTTGCCTTGATGAGTGGGAGAGGTAGCCGAATTAGGATATCACTACCGTCACCGACCGAGCAGGAAATTGCGATCCTCAATCTAGACCGATATGTACCCATTCTTTCGAATTTGATTACGTACATATACATATATATATGTATATATATATATATGTATATATATATATATATGTATATATATATATATATATATATATATATATATATATATATATATATATATATGTACACATACATATATATGTATACATACATATATATATATATGGGAGATGATCAACTACTATCTATTTAGTCATCTATTTAGCCATCTCTCATATCTACCCTTCATCTAATTTAAGATGAGTGGCTAGGATTTTTCTCTCTTTAAAATAAATAATTAGACCCAACCTGTTAAGAAAACAAATAACCCACTAACCCACCAGCCCCCATATTTTCTTTCTCCTTTCTCCCTCACGCAGCCCCTCTTTCCGCTCCCTTCAAGCTCTCTTCTCTGCCTCTCATGTCCGTCCCCTCTCTGCTCTTCCTCCCTGCCGCATGAAGCCACCACTGACGCCACTCTCTACTCCATCTCCGCCCCTATCTTCTCTTCTCCCCCTAGCCCCAAGCAAAACCCATAACTCTAAACGCTAGCCGCAAGCATCTACAAATCCGACCCTCTCTTCTATCGCACGAAACATTCCACATTTTAAACATATTCGCATTCTTGCTCTCTCTCTCTCAAGTAAGTCTCTATTCAAAACATATAATATATTTTTCATCTTTATTTCATGAACCCTAAATTTATTTTGTGTATAGTTTCGTATAATTGGAATAGATTGAAGCATAATTGGATGATTAAATTCATTTTTTGCAAATCCTAAAATTTAGATCTACTTTTCCAATTCTAATTTTCTTCTTTTCTTAATTTATAGTAATGGCATCGGGTGAGAGCTCTAATGGAATAAATCCCGAGGTAAATCTTGAGTTAATTTATATTACAATTTTATTAAATAATGATGATATTATGGAATTATTCTACTTATATGCTTTAAGTTTAGCTTTTCCGAATTTAATTTGAGTTCATTTTTTTTTTTGTTTATAAATTAATTTTTTTATTTAATTATATAGGTTCAAAAATCATATGATTTAAGAGCACCATCAATGAGCATGTCTTTTGGATCAATAGAAGAGGCACACAATTATTATGAAGATTATGGGCGATTAAATGGGTTTTGGATTCGTAAAAGAGGTACAAATGAGGGCAAAAATCGGTCGAAAGAGGTGACAAGTGTTGTATTTGTTTGTGCAAAGGAGGGCAAATATACTCCTAAAAATAATGATGAAGTTTTAAATGAGTATGGTAATAAAGGTGTTGGAGTAAAAACAAATAAAAGAGCGAGGACTACCTCTTCCATTAAATGTGGATGCCTATCTCGTATGCGTATCAATCTTGACAAATGGAGTAGCAAATGGAATGTTACCCTTTTTTATGACAAACATAATCATGGATTTGTAACTCCATGTAAGAGGCAAAAAATGAAATCAAATCGGCATATGCCGAAGGCAATTAAGAATTTAACAAAAGAATTTCATGATCAAAATATGGAAATTTCTAAAATTGTACCTCTTTTTGGCGGGGAATACATAGGATTTAATAATAGAGATTGTTATAATTACTTAAGGGATGTAAGATTTAAGAATCTAGATTGTAGTGATGCACATTTTGTCTTGATGTATTTCAAGAATCAACAAGCACAAAATCCACAATTTTATTATGCAATCCAATGTGATGAACATGAGAGAGCTGTGAACTTTTTTTGGGTGGATGCGCGATCCCGCATGGCATACCAGTATTTTGGGGATGTTGTGTCATTTGACACAATATATCGGACAAACAAGTATAATATGCCTTTTGTGCCATTTACCGGAGTAAACCACCACATGCGATCGATACAATTTGGATGTGCTTTATTACAAGACGAGACCAAATTATATGT
The DNA here is from genome assembly GCA_024447665.1 of Juncus inflexus. Lineage (NCBI taxonomy): Eukaryota > Viridiplantae > Streptophyta > Magnoliopsida > Poales > Juncaceae > Juncus > Juncus inflexus. Next base: position 2,957,848 of record JAJHPC010000001.1, on the reverse strand, counting down.
ATATATGTATAGATCTATGTATATATATATATATATATATACATACATATATATCTATATACAAATATATATATATGTATATATATATATATATACATATGTATGTATATATGTACATATATATATATATATATATGGGGCCGGATCCCTTCACACCTTATTTGTACTCCTAACTATTACTCCATTTCTAGACCGTTGAATCAAATATGTAGAGAGGCTGAGATTTGATTGCTAAAATCTCGCTTCCGGAACTCTGCCCTGTCCCCTTTCTTGCCCGTGCCCATTTCTCCCACGCTCTTTCTTCTCTTTTGCCCTCTCAAACTTTATCCTCTTTCTCCTCTCCCAGGTCTGGAGCCTGAGCGCTTCGCCGTTTTTATCGAGTCTGCACTCTCTCTTCACCAAAAAGATGACAGAAGTCGTTCTCCTTCCTCTCTATTGTCGACGCAAAACAGAAGCAACGCTGAAAGATCCGTCCGCTCATCAGTATTGTCTATGCCTGCTGTCACGCTGAAGCTGCCCACACTGATGAAGAAAATAACAAAAAAGTTCAGTGATTCTATTCCGTTATCTCATTGTTGCTCTGTTTGGACTGATTGGAAGGGAAATAGAGATTTTGTGAACTGATTAATTTGGGGCATTGAGATTAATTGAGCAATTAGCGATGATTGGTAGTTGAGACTAATTTGGAGAAATTGAAACTAATTGAGATAATTGGGGTCATGTATGGGTGGGTAATTATGACTGGTTTGGGCATGAACTAACCCAAATCAGCCCTCATAATGTCAAATCATCTCTTAATTAAGCAATCAAGCACCTAATTAACCCATATTACAGCCAAAATTAATGTGTATCTATTTCTTTTTTGGTGGTTTTATTTTATTCAATGATAAATTTAGATTAATTTTTAATATTGTATTTTGACTTATTAAGCTCTAAAATTGCTACTATTATTTATTTTCTTACCAAAATGCGGTAGTCAGAGAAGAGGAAGATGTTGCTTATGAAAAAAGAAAGTTAATGTTGAAGATTAAGAAGAAAAAGGAATATCAAGAAGAAGATGGTTGAAAAAAAATAGCTTTAAGTTAGGGTTGTATATATAAAAATTAGGGTAGGTTAGGGTTTGGATTAGGTTAAGGTTAGGGTTCGTATATGGTTTAGAATTGAAAAGGATCGAATTATATGTTTACTTGAATCGAATTAAAATTGATTACATTATATATGAATGAAATTAGATATGCATTTATAAAGCAAGGAGTGAATATATCAGTGAAATTTGTGCATCAAGTTGAAGTTAAATTATTTCAGAATGATTTTTTATATGAAATTTACTTGGATGATGAATGATAGATTGATAGTTTGTTTTGGAAAAAATTATTTTATAACTTGTATGTACCAGTTGACTGGTACATGTATATAACTTAATGTTATTGGAGAATTAACTTCATCTTAGATTTTATTGCTTACACTTAGGGGTGTTTATTTGGCCGGTTCAGTCCAAACCGAACCGATTTAACAAAATCGAACCTAAACCGAACTGAAAATTGAAGAACCGAACAGACCGGCTCATACAAACTGAACCAAATTTTAACCGAACCGAACAAACCGATTTTTAATTCGGTTTATTCAGTTTAAACCGGATTTTAGTTTGTACATACTTCTATACTAAAACTTAGTTAAAATCATAATACAAAATATATTACTACAATTTGAATTATAAAGTCCACAATCCATATCACCACATTCCATAGAGTATATTATCAAAATATGGTATATACTAATATAGTTCGGTCGGTTCGGTTATACTGGTTTTTCAAAACCAAGAACCGAACCAAAATGGATAAACCAAATAGTGGCAGTTTTCAAACCAGACCGGACCGAATAAACCAAATAACCGAACTGAATTAACCGACTTTAACCGGTTCGGTTCAATACCCGAATAAACCGAACCGAATTGAACACCCCTACTTACCCTAGTTAATTGGTAAGGTTCAAATTTATTATAATTCATAGATTTTTTTGTTTTAGACTTATTTGACTTGTTCCACTCGACTGATACATTTGAGTTCATATAAAATTTCTAAATAAATTCAATGTACCTTTTAGGTGGTACAAATCAAATCAAAATCTAGAAAAAAAAAATCACAATTACAATCCATTTACAAATAATCCATGTTAATACGAGGCTTTTTCATTTGAGAACACCATATTCGTACCACTATTTTCCAACACATTAATTCATATCTAATTAAATATCGTATGAATCTCATTCTTGCATAATTAGATACAATTTACAAATTTCGATTCAATTCAACTCAACATATACAATTTGACTCAACTTTAACTCAAAACTTTATCCAAACCTTAACTCTAAG
>JAJHPC010000001.1:2855476-2950476 GCA_024447665.1 Juncus inflexus | reverse complement strand
CTAATACCTTAACATTCATAGGAAAGTTCAACTTTCCCATGAAGTAAACGCATTCTTATAGGCGTAATACAACTTAAATATTGATCCCATCAAATAAAAATAAGCTTATCCGTCGGCCCAGCCCAAAACGAAAATAACTTTAAAGGAATAAACATCCGAACTAAGAGCATCAGAAAATATTTCACTAGACCTACGTAAGAAACATGATTTAATATTGAGATAATTTCAAAAATTATGACTGAATTATATACTAGTGGAGACTGGAGAGTGCTCCAACTTTATATCTTAAACAATGCAAACACGAATGGTTGTCTTTCCTAATATGAATTCTCAATATGTAATTTTAACATTGAACACGTATTAACTATTACTTCAGTCTTCATTCTTCCAACATATGATATAAACTATGACTTGCTTACTGAATAACTTGTGATAAGACTAATTTCTCTTAGAAGAAACTAAAATTCATATATTTTCACGTTTTAGGTTGAAAATGTGGTTGATCCTTGTTGTTCCAGTTAATTTGTCCTTTGACTATTGACTTGGAGTATTACCATATCATCTTTTGAAGGTTGACTCCTTTAATTAACTAGAGACGAACGCGTTGACCCTTGACGCACGTGGGCCGTAGAGAATTTGAAAACTAAAGTTCTAGTCAGAAATTATACAGGGCACTCTTTTTCTTTTCTGTTATTTTATTATTTCAATTTTTATTTCAATCCAATAATTCTAGAATTTATCTGAACTTCATACGGTTACCAAAACCAAACTATGCCTCAACGTGGATTCTTCGACACCCTAAAAATACTATGCATAGGTCGTGCTCCGAAATTATTTAATTAGGGTCTTTTTGAAAAGTAGTTGAACCTGAACCAACACGATGCTAAACGCTCAATACTCTATGAACCAAGGGTAGAAGAAGAACCGTCAAAATGAAAGATGCTAACAAGAACTTAGTTATGGTGACGAGTGCAACATCTTTTCTCAGCTGGCTGATGGGTGATGGAAAAATTCTGGAGTCAAAAAAATACATAACACAAACACAACAAGGATTGGTGAAGTCAAAATTTGTAAATCTCTTAGAATATTTAGAGAGAATAGAGAAAGAAGAGAGATGAACAATTTATTGTATTATTGTCTGATTGTGAGATTACACATAGGGTCTATTTATAATATAAATGAGTTAATCATTAATTAACTAGCCGTTGGAACTATTCTAGCCACTCATTTAGTAATTTAATCCTAGCCATACATTGAGTAATCAACTCCTAATTAACTTTCTAATATTCTATCAATATATCCTAATACTCTATCACCCCCCCCAAGCAAAACTAGTTCTCGAACGGTGAGCGCGCGACGAACTAGTTGAAAACGTGGAGTAGACAATCCCTTCGTCAGAACATCCGCGATCTGATCCTTGGTGCTGATGAATTGGACGAGTAGTTGTTTTGAAGTTATGAGCTCGCGAACGAAATGAAAATCAATGCTGATGTATTTAGTGCGGGAATGAAAAATCGTGTTTTGAGCAAGGTAGGTAGCACCAATGTTGTCGCACCATAGGACGGGGGTCGTGTTTGAGGGATGTGAAGTTCGAAGAGTAGTGATTGGAGCGACATGATTTCTTGGGTAGCCATGACAAGGCTACAATACTCAGCCTCGGTACTAGATCGAGAGACCGTCCCTTGTTTCTTGGAACTCCACGAGATTAGATTGGGGCCAAGGTAGACGCAGTAGCCTGTGGTGGATTGACAGTCATCTGGACAGCCTGCCCAATCAGCATCAGAGAAGGCCTGGAGAAAGAGAGATGTCGCGGGGCGTAGTTGGAGTCCTAGAGTAATCGTTCCTTTGAGATAGCGAAGAATGCGCTTAACATCTGTCCAATGTGTGATTGTTGGGGAGTGCATGAATTGAGAGATCTTGTTGATGACGGCGAACGAGATTTCAGGGCATGTGATGGTAGCATATTGAAGGGCCCCAACAACACTTCGATAGAGAGTAGGATTATCCATGGGTTCGTCATCATATTTGGAGAGTTGTTCTCCTGCAAAAATAGGCGAGGGACAAGGTTTTGCACCATCCATTTTTGCTTTTTGAAGGAGATTGAGGATGTATTGAGGTTGGGAAAGATGAATGCCCTCGGGAGAAGTTTGAGTTTCAATGCCAAGGAAGTAGCAAAGTGGGCCAAGGTCTTTGAGCGAGAATTGGGAATGAAGATCATTGATTAGAGTTTGAATAATCGAGGTGTTGTTCCCAGTGATAAGGATATTATCATCGTATACAAGAATGAAGGTGAGATCATTATCCTTCTTGCGAATGAAGAGAGAGGGGTTGGAATTGAGCTTGCGAAGCCAAGATTAGTGAGAGTAGTTTTGAGTTTGTAAAACCATACGCGAGAAGCTTGTTTGAGTCTGTAAAACTCTTTGTGAAGTTGGCACACATAATGTGGCCTAGTAGGGTCAGAGAAGTCTGGTGGTTGTTGCATAAAAACTGTTTCTTCGAGTTCTCCATTTAGAAAGGAATGTATTTACGTCGAGTTGCCGAATAGGCCACAAATGAGAAAGGGCAACGTAAGGAGAACACGAATTGTTGTGGGGTTTAACAACGGGACTAAATGTTTCAGTATAGTCGATACCTTCTTCTTGGTGGTATCCTTTGGCAACAAGATGAGATTTGTAGCTTTGGATAGAGCCATCAGAGCTTTTCTTGTTTTTAAATACCTATTTACACCCGATAAGATTTTGAGTGGAGTTGAGTGGTACTAAGGTCCATGTCTTATTTTGAAGAAGTGCATTAAATTCTTCTTCCATTGCAGTTCGCCATTTGGGGTGTTTGTTTGCATTTGTGAAGCAAGTAGGTTCAATTTCGTCAGCAAGTAGAGATGTAGAGATGGAATGCTTGGTGGAGGTGTAGGCGACAAAGTCGGTGTGTTTATTGACTTTGTGAGTGTTATCGCGTGTTCGAGTGACTATGGGATGAGTTGATGGTTGTGGTTCGAGAAGAGAGGATGCGGAAGAAGGTGGTGGGTTGTTGTTGGAAGATGGTGTTATGGTGGGATGATTGTTTTCAAGAAGAGAGAGAGTAGTATGTTGAGATGTATGTGGAGTGGAGGATGACGGGTTTGTCGAGAGAAGTTGAAAGGGAAAATGAGTTTCATCAAACACAACATGTCGACTAATGTATAGTCGATTTGTGGGAAGATGAAGACATTTGTAGCCTTTGTGAGAAGGAGAGTAACCGAGGAAAACACATGGCATGGAGCGGAGTTCGAGCTTGTGTGAGTTGTATGGCCTTGCATAGGGAAAACACCGACATCCAAGAATTCAAAAGAATGAATAATCAGGTTCTTTGCGAAAAAGAATATGTTATGGAGAGGATTGTGGAGAGTTTGTGTTTGGAATGTTGTTGATTAGGTGGACAATACTATAGAAGATGTAATCCCAGAAGAGTTGCGGAATAGAAGCGAAGGCCATGGTGGAGAGGGAGAGATCCACGATGTGACGATATTTTCGTTCAGCACGCCCGTTCTTGCTCAGGCGTATGCGGGAAGGAAGTAATATGTGTGATGGAGGGAAACATTCGTCGAATTGGCAGAAACTCGGTGCCGCCGTCTGTTTGGAGTGTCTTAATTGGTCGAGAGAGAAGATTCTCAATCCTTTCTTTGAAGAGGGCGAAGATTTGTGGTACATGTGATTTACAAGAGAAGAAATATATCCAAGTAAAACGCGAAAAATCATCAATAAAAATTACAAAATAACGCGAACCAGAGTGTGAAGTAACTGGAGAAGGCCCCCCATACATCAGAGTGTACTAACTCTAAAGGCTCACGAGAGCAAATGTTGGAATGTTTAAAACATAATTTACGCATTTTACCAACACAACAAGAATCACATAATGACATTTTATTAGATGACACACTGAGTTTATTTTTGGAAATTAAATTCCTAATAACACTAGACGATGTATGGCCTAAACGTTGGTGCCAAACTTCGGCTGGTGCCTTGACACCAAAGAAGGTAGAAGGTTGGTTGTGAAGTGTAGAGGATAGTCGATACAGTCCACTATCTAAAGAAGCCTTGAGAAGAGGGGTTCCAGTTACTAGGTCCTTAATAAGACAAGAAGATGGATTAAATTCAATAATAACTTGATTATCTTTTGTGAATTGTGAGATGCTTATGAGGTTTTTGGTTATTTGAGGGACATGTAAGATATTATTAAGTTTTAAATGGCATGTAGAAGAATTAAAATAAGTTTGACCAAGATTTTAAATTTCCAAACCTGCTCCATTCCCAACATGAATTTGATCCGTGCCAAGGTATGAAGTGTGTGAGTCTAGGTTAGTGACGTCAGATGTAACATGATTGGTGGTGCCCGAATCCACGTACCAGCCATCAGTGATGATTGGTGGAGCATAGATCATATTGGCTTAAGGTTGGCGATTTTGGTTGCGCCAACGACAAATCTTAGCAGCATGACCCGAAATTTTGCAAATTTGGCACCGGATCTTTTTACAATTATTATTATTATTATTATTATTATTATTATTATTATTATTATTATTATTATTATTATTATTATTATTATTATTATTATTATTATTATTATTATTATTATTATTATTATTATTATTATAGCGATATTTGTCATGATTTTTGTTGTTGTCCCGATTATGAGAAAATCGAGTGTTGATAATTTGGTTGGCGAGTGCTTCAAGAAAAGATTGATTTGGAACTGGGCCCAAAATAGAGGATTGAGAGTGGCCAAGTTGGATATTGAGGTTATTTGGTTGAAAATAAAGCGGTGGTCCATTGAGGTTATTTGGTTGAGGTTGAAAAGGAGAGACAGAGTAATTAGAGAAGAGTGATGCGGTATTTCCAGCGTTACCTCCAAATCTCGAACTCAGAATCACCATTAGAGCGGATGGGAAGAATGATCGATTCCTTTTGATTATGAGTTCCTGACTTATCAAACTCGAGCATAAGGTAGGAAATGAGAGAGAATCTGTTCGTTGGTTGAAACATGTGAAGAAACTTTCGAACTCATGACCAAGTCCGGCGAGGCATAAATCAATTAGACCGGCATCCGTAATGGAACATCCAATTGTGGCTAATTGATCAGCTAAGAACTTCTTTTGGTTGAGATAGACAGAACATGACATACCTTGTTGTTTGAGAGTTTGAAGTTGGAGTTTTAAATCGAAGCGGCGAGCCTTGGAATTAAATTGGTATCGCTGACGGAGAGCTTGCCAGACTTCTCCAGTACTCGAGCAACGGATGAGTTGAGCTACGATCCCCTCCGATATGGAGGAAAGTAGCCAACCCAAGAGGAGTTTGTCCTGTCGGTTCCATGAGTCGGAAACTGGATTTGCAATTAATTGAGGATCCTGATTTGATGTAATTGTGTTGAGAATTTGTAGGGGTGGTTTTTGCGATGGGTCGAGATAGGATTGTAAGCCATGGCTAATAATCAAAGTTTCAATTTGATATTTCCAAATTAGGAAATTATTGTCGTCTAATTTTGTTGCTATTTGGTGCGTAAATGTCACCATTTTTTGGGATCGAGAATTCTCGTAGGTGGCATCCGTTTGATTGTTGGAATTGAGCATTTTTGTTCTTTAGGCTTTCTTGAGAAGAAGAAAATGTATAAATATTTCTTTAGGCTTTCTTGAAGATTTCTTAAGATGAAGAAATGGTAAAGTTGGTTCTTTAGGGTTTTTTTGAAGATTTCTTGAGAAGAAGAAGAGGTAAAGAGGATTTATTTGGGGTTTCTTGAGAAGAAGAAAAGGTGAAGATGGTTCTTTAGGTTTTCTTGAAGATTTCGTGAATTTTAATATTTGGAGATTTTGAGAGGTAAAGGAGTTCTTGGGAGTTTTTTTTTGTTGAAGGTTTTACAGAAGAAAGTTTGAAAAGAAGAGTTCTTAGTGAGATATATGAACAATTTAAAGAAAAAAAATAGTTTCTTTGAGATATGCTTTTCGGTTAGGATTTTTTGAGAGAAATTTTAGAGGAGACAAGAAAAAAATGAAGAATCTAAATGACGTTAGCCTTAAGCTCTTGATACCATGTTAGAATATTTAGAGAGAATAGAGGAAGAAGAGAGATGAACAATTTATTGTATTATTGCTTGATTGTGAGATTACACATAGGCCCTATTTTAATATAAATGAGTTAATCTAAGTCATTAGTTAACTAGCCGTTGAAACTATTCTAGACACTCATTTAGTAATCTAATCCTAGCCATACATTGAGTAATCAACTCCTAATTAGTTTTCTAATATTCTATCAATATATCCTAATACTCTATCAAAATCATAAGGAGTATCGGATTTATATGAAAAATGATGCATACACTGAACTGCAAGTTATTGGCACCCAGAAGTTGAATATGGTAAGTTCAACATACTTCTCACATATGTGTTGTATGCTCCTAAGAATGAGACAATTCTCATCTCTGTCCCAATGGTGGTCGAGAATGGTTATGACGTACTCTTCAATCAATTACAACATAAGTTAGCAGTTCAGACAATTGGGAAGCATGGTGAGGCAAAGGCAATAGCCCGTGGTGTTCTTGACTCAAGACATGATTTGTTTACGTTGAATGTAATAGAGAATAGTATTGGTGTTGCAAATAACTATGCTCTATGAGATGATAATTCTAATGTTCTTGATAATGTTGTACTTCTCAATGTTAGCTTAATTGATTCTCTATTATGGAACATGCGTTTAGGTCACTCATGAAAATAAAGATTAAGTAAAATTGTTAAAATGAGTTTGGTATTGGAATTAACTAATGTAGAATATGACGCATATGTGAATTATGTCCATCTGACACGTTGAACAAAAAGTCTTTCTCAATGGGAGAAAAGGGCAACAAAGTTATTGGAAGTTATCCATTCGGATATGCAGTTCATTAAGTGTCAAGACCTATTCTGATAAAGAGTATTTTATAATATTGACTGATGATTACTCTAAAAAATTGGTATATTTTCTCATAAGTACAAAAACGAAGCATTTGATTACTTCATAAGTACAAAAACGAAGTTGAGAATTGAGCAAAGAAAAATAAAATATCAAGGACCGATAGGGGGAGACATAGCATAAAGAGACATACAACCATATGTTATATGCCACAACATAATGCTATAGCAAAGAGACGTAATAGAACTTTAATGAATATGGTTAGGTGCTTATTGTCACAACCAAAATTACCCAGAGGTTTTTAGGGTGAAAAAAATAAAGGCTGTAGCATATGTCCTAAACTGATTACCAACTAAATCGGTAGAATCAACTCCATATGAATTATGAAAGTTAGAAAACTAATGTTGTCACATTGGATGTGGTAATCAATAGTTCAAGTGTGAGTTCCGCAACAATATAAGGATAACTTAGAATCCATTACTTTAAAATTCAGATTTATTGGTTATTCTGAAAAGTCAAAAGGTGATAGGTTATATAGTGTTTAGGACAAAAATGTTATAGAAAATCGTTAGAGTGAGTCCTTTGAAAATACTAAAGTGGAAGAGCCAACAAGGAAGGGTGATCGACCTTTACTAATTTTAGAACACTTCTATAAAGATGATCAAATGTAACTTTTAGTGACCGATGAACCACAATCAAGATTGAAAATAGAGGTTTGCAGCATTCAGGTTATTTTTATAGCGGATAGCGATTGATGAACGCTATAACAGATTATATAGCAGATATTATAATTTATAGCGGATGATATTATTAAGTATCATCAAGAGAAAATATATTCTATTGTAAAAGGAGAGTAATTGTTTGTCTTATTTTTAATAAATAAATCATAATTATATTATTTCTTCATTAAGTAAGTTCTTAAATTCAAACATCTTATTTTTGTATAGCCCAAAAGAGGTTATTTAGAATTTAAAATAAATATTGGAAAGAAAAGGACATCATGTAGCATACAGCGTGTAGCCACCGATGCATAGCGCTTCATACTATATCGATGCTATGCCGCGCTATTTGTAACTATAACCTCGATATATTCAAGAGAATATTAAACAACCAAATGGTAAATAATATGTTGAAAATAAGAACCAGAAATGCACCATCCTATCTATATATTTTGACAGAAGTGTGAAATGACGCGATATTAATTGAGAAAAATATAGTTGGTTTAGGGGTTGCTTGGATCGTTGCATTAGTAAATGCATAAAGAAGCTGGAAATATTGTAGATGAAATTCCTAGAGTTATATTATATTTTCTAGGTTTTTTTTTTTGCTTTCATACGCGAGGCATTCTCTTTCCACAAAAAAAATGTTTGATCATTACATAGAGAGACAACCTTAGAATTCAAAACCCTAGTTGGTTTTGTAAGGTTCCTTAATAGAATGAATATTGGTCTAAACATCCCCTAAATCGCATTTGCGTACCGGTACCATTATCCCCCTCCTTTGGCCTTAAGGTAGCAAATAGAGCGTCCTCAGCATGCTCATCTTGTTCGTCTTCATTCCTCTCATCAAGCTATCGGTCTCATTGTTGAATTACCTTTTTATGTGGCCGAAATTTGTCCCGTTGCATAGCCGACACAATTTTCAACATATCCACACATCTTGAGCGGTTTTCCAATCAAGCAGCATTGGCAATTCATCGCCATCCTTTTTTTGGACAAGGTATCAGAAAACGACGTGAGATGCGGCATTGGTGATCGATCGTAAAGTAGAAGATGGAGGGGGGTGTTCAAAAGATATGAAAATCGAATCCGCCATTTCAGACAAAGACAAGGGTCTTAGGGGCAAGAGTCCGTTGGCATGAGAGAGATATGGAAGAGGAAAGCCTAGGGGATATCACTGCTAGGGTTTCGCCCTCCCTAGATTAGGTCGCGGCTAGGGTTTCGAGTGTGCAATGAAGGAGGAGGACGAGGAGAAAGAGATCGGGAATATTAATTGAAAAAAAGGAGGGAAGAAACGAGAGAGAAATACCGTTAGAGGATCGTTGAAAGACTGGGGGCTCCGCCGCTAGGGGGGGGGGGTCGTCCCAATCTAGGATTTCTTTATTTTTCCTTTTTTTTCTTTTCACTTGGTTATTTGGCCTTACAGTATTGTCACTTACAATTATGATGTTTGACTATAAGAAGCCGGAATTGGTGGAATTATAGTTCTAATGTTTGGATTGATGTACTTGAAAAATATAATTTGATTTCCACTGTTTCTATTGAAGTAATTGAAGATTGTAAGTATATTGAAATTGTATGCTTTGAACATCAATATAAGAATTAGCTCTATGTAATATGTTGGTTTTCACAGTTTCATGACGCAGAGAAAAAATAGAAATTCATGTCCGAAAATGAAAAGAACGATTCATGAATTATATTTAAATAAAAAAAAACTTATAATTTTGTAACTTTGGACTACGCTTAATCCATGTGACAAATTCGAATTCGGTTGAACTCTTCTCTAAACCGACTCCTAACCCATTTCAGAAACCGATTTCAAACGACCCGATTCTCAAAATCAACACACAGTTTCAACACTGAATCACAAGACGTCGCGCACTTCTTCGTCCTCTACCGGTTGAAGGAATTATGCCCTAGGCCAAACTGTTGGACTAGAGATTAGATTATGAGAAACACGTTTATTCAGTTCATATATGAATGACTGTATGGGTGACTAATATATTACATATATTAGATAGGCCATGAATGATACTTCGGGTTCACATCATCAGAATACGTGATTTTGATAGTAGAACTATGAACCAACGAATGACATTCTAAACCGTCCCTAGTGATATGTAGGATGTTTATAGAGATAAACATACTTCAAGTAAGAAGCTACATATCCACACTAGTATATTCACAAACTGGATGATCATGTTCTGCTGATCATGGACATAGGGATGTCAAGTCAGGAATATAGGTGCGTATTAGAGAACAAGTACTGGACTGACCACACTATGAGAATATGCATGGTATATGTCATTAGTGATTCTCATATGAATAGTGTTCTTGTTCCTACGACCTGAGGTTACCATGGATTCCTGTATGAGGAACTGTATGCTTTAATATAATCCTACGTCATCCGTAACGGGATGATCATTAGGGTCATCATTAGGTATGCACTGAATCATGATGAGGAATGTGAATGACCAAGATGGGATTTGTTCCTCTCGACAAGAGGGAGATATCTATGGGCACCCTGATGAACTACAACTAAAGAAAATACATGGCCATGCTCAAAATGAATTAACATGTGTTGTTAATATCATTTTGTATTTACTCAGTCTAATTCTCGACCAGGAAATTGACTTTGATCAAACTCAAGGATGACATACTTCCATGCCTTGTGATCAAGACATATATCGTAGAACAAAAGGAATAAGCGAACGTCTATTCAAATAAGTTTATGATCGTTGATTATTTTATTTAACATGGTTAGTCATGACATCAAGTCTAGAGGTTACTCATAACTTTAGAAGATCATTGCCAGCGTTAAATAAAACCTACACTGTCACACAATAAACTCAATTCATACGGGATGAAAATACCTCAAAACAGTTGTACATATGATATATAAATTGGTAAATGAAATAATCAACTATTGGATTGTTGATTATGCAAAACAGTGCAATTTCGTTGTCAACGGAATATTTCCGTTCTCAACGGAATAGCTCCGTTCGGAACGGAATAGATATGAAAACTATAATGACCTTGGCTGCCAAGTTTTATGTTAAGGAAATACCTATTCCGTTCACAACAGAATAGTTCCGTTGGGAACAAAATAGGCGCATTTTAGGATTTTCAGTTAAGGTAACTGAGCAATCGCTCATCTCTCTCTCTAGTATAAAAGAAGGGCAATCTCTCTCTATTGAATACACAATTCTAAAGCTTTAGAGGCCGTCGTGATACAAAAATAAAGAGAGAGTTTTGTGAGGTAATTTCGGAAAGTATTTCCGGACTCGTTTAGCCGAGTCCGGTATTTTCGTGTGTCTGAAGTTCCCGTGGATACGAATAGAGATCTCCTACTTTGGAGATAAGCGAGCGATCAAGTTCTTCATCCCTATGGAGAACAAGGAGGTTCGTGGAGTCGAGCTTCAGGAAGGAGAAGATTGCTGGTCAGAATCGTTCAGATCTACATTCGTTCTCTATCTCATGGATCAGGAAGATCCGAGATATAAATTTTAATAGCATAATTTCTTACCTTTATTTCCTTTATGATGATCCTAGGGCGGGTTAAATCAGTAAGTTCTGCTGCGCATATAACGTACGTGGCTACGGGTTTCCCAACACTGGTATCCACACGAACAAGCCCTTTGAACCGATTAAGAACGACATAAGCTAGTATCCATTCTTCACTTTTATCTAAGAAAATTCAAGATAGAGAAATTTCGGATTTCAGATTTCAAATTTCTTGTTTTCACTCTTTCTTTTGTCTCACAAAAGTGGAATAATAATAATCAAGAGTCTAAACCAGAATTTTGGGTATCTCCTGTGTTTATATAGTCACATCCCTCCAAAGGTTGCCATTAGTTTTTATATCATATACACATAGTAATTATGTAACCATATATGCAACATACATTATCATATAAGATGCAAGATTATATATGCCACTTGACTATATATTTCTCATACAACTTATCACATAAGTTATGATTTTCTGTGTATATTTCGATAGTTGTTGTTTGTGTGTGACCCTATAGGTTTACTTAATGTTGGCAATAGTCACAATGGAATATAAATCATGAGCAGCATCTAGCAAGATATTATGATTACCCAAATTAAGTAAATATCGATGATTCGGTCAAACCTAATGTATATTCATGTATTGTATCTATTTTGTTACACGATATCTATATCCACCATAAGGCATGGTATGTGTCAACCTTATGTTGATCGATAAATATTTCTTGATACCGAATTTGATTGAACATGAAATGACATTAATAACTCCTTATTAATTCATTCGAGCACGGCTGTGCATTTCTTCAATAAAATTCATCAAGAGGCCTAATGATATCTCTCTCATTATGAATAATTCTATAACTACTTACCCAACAACTAACTATTTTCACTTAATCTCTCACTAGTATTTGGACCCACACATGATTCATATATGTGTAGGACCCAAATGCTAGTGCCAGAGTAAGTGAAATAGTTAGTAGATGAGTAAGTGGTTGTAGAATTTCTTCTCTCATTATATGAGAGGACCAAATCATATCTTGATTAAACTATTTTCTCCGCATGATTCATTATATATCTACTCATAATCTTTATGACCATCAGGTTAAAGGCCAAGTCAGATTATGTTAAAGTATATAAATTCTCATGTAAGAAACTAGGAAAATATCAAGTCAAAGGACTACAAATACTTTCTTTTTTTGAAAATAACTAATGACACGAATCATGTAGTATTTTCATGGTGGATCAATCAAGTATATAGTCTCGTACATATAATTATGTTAATAATTTAATAACTCTTATTTATGATCAGTAAAACATTATTATCAGTCAACTAACATATTGATGAACATTCATAGCTTATCTAAAAATATATTTGTATCAAAAATATCCTATGAATGACCATGGATGATTTAGAATAACATTCATAATACTTTGTAGTTTTACTATCAAAGTCACGTACTTTGACGAAATAAAGTTGAATTACTTATTTATGATTCTTTTTTAGTAATAAAAATAAAATAAACAATATACATTTATTATATAAGATATCTCTAAATCAACATAATGTTTGTTTAACACAACTCGTAAATCTTGGTCTCAAATACATTGTTCTAGGGCATACAGTAATCACAACAAAAACTAATACCAAAATAAATACATCTGAATAAAAAATTAATTATCCAATATTATAAAATACTGGTACCTCTTTGGATTCTTTTACATTGCTGCAAAAGTATACATTCCTTGTTCAACTTCAATAACAAAATTTCCATCAACACTCAAAATGAGAAGAAAAAAAGAAGAAAAAAGTTAGCTTTTCAATTAAATACTTCTATTCACTATAGAATTGTGTTGTGACAGTTGCATACAATTTTATGATAAACTCCTTTGGTTACCTGAAATAACTGATAGAACTATTCTGGACCTCTACATCATACCGCTATATGTTTGAACTAAAAGCTATTCAACAAATTTATCTACTAACTAGAGAGATTTTCGCTCCACTTCGAATGTATTTTTTACTAATAAAAACATATTAATAGCACATTTTTTTTCTATAAAGTTAGATCAGTATGGAAACATATTTCCATTTCTTTGTATATACTAAAATAGTTTACATACATTTTTTTCTAAAAATAATTAAGAACCTTCAGGAAAATAATATAGATGTATCATATTTTTTAAAGGTGTACATGAAACATCTTTCTATTTTCTGGAGGTGTAATGATATATGGGTTTAGTAGTTGAATTATAACTACAAAAAATAATTCAAGAGTGGTTTCGAAATCTGTGATAGGTTAATAAACACCCACCAACTCTACAACCATACCAAAATAATCTATGTGACTAATTATTGTTGTAACCTATTTTAAATTCAAGGCAAATTGGTGCTACATTTTTTGAGTTCAAATAACTTTCTGCCACGTGTAAATAGGAGAATTGGTGTCCAAAATTATAGAATAGTTATAATTGGGCTGGTTTCTCACGAATTCAGTATCAATTGAGCTAGGGTTTACAAGTGAGACAGATATGTGTCAATTAATCTGTATAGAGTTTGAGTTGATTTGTATAGAGTTAATTCCTGCACAAATTCAAATAAAAAACACAAATATAAGTTAAGTTCAAATTAATCCAACCAAACTGAAAACCAAGTAAAAAACTAAGCAATATTTCTGACTGCATATTTGTATTGTCGTCAAAACCAGAGAGAGAGAGATGCAACTCAGAATTAATCATACAAAGACCAAAAAAAAAAAAAAAAATAGAATGGTGGAGATGAAGATTGAAAAAGGCGTAAATGCTAACGGTAAAAATTAACAAGTCAAGCTATACAGAGAAAGGGAGAGGAACAAATGTGAGAGAGAGAGAGAGAGAGCAACCCAACAATTAGAACTTTGGGGGGTACCACCCTTCACCTCCTTGGTAACAAGCCCTCGAGATCAGGTGGGAAGAAGCACTACTTTTCTCGAATTCGAATCTAGCTATTTTGGACCAGAATGGATGTCCCCGGAAGTCAGGGCAATGAATAGAAGCGCTCAGAAAACTACCAACCTCATCACCAATGTCACAGGTTCAATCAATTTGGATTTGATAGATTTTGGAAGGCTATGTAGAGAGTGACGATGAAAAGATTTAGGGGTGAGCAAAAGAAGGGATGAAGAGAGATGCAAAGAGGTATTGTTCTTCTTCCCGCCAGATTTTGGAGTTTTCGCAGTTGTGAAGCTTGCAAATTTGGGCGAAAGTGTAGATACAGGAAAAAGAGGACTCTAGGAATCAAAAAATATTGTAATTTGATAAAATATAACCAAATCGCTCGCTTCAAGGAGTGTTTGTTCGTATGGATATTTATAAAGAAGTTCGTGTGTTACGACGTTTGTGATTTTTTCAGCCTAAGAGTTTGAGATTGGCTTTTTAAGAGTATTAGTGGAGATCAATTACTTTTCCTGCTAAAGGTTTTAGTGTGATCCAACCTTGACGTTCTTGATGGACGGATAATCGATTTAGATGGTAACTAATTGAAAGATAATTTGGTGGCCCACATGATTTGAGCGTCATAGATATCCCAGAGGTATTTGAAGTAATGTTTCTTTGATTTAACTAATATGCACATATCCTCGGATTATTTTGGATGAAATTTTATTTTCAGTTGCGTTTGTGTACGTCCAAAGGAACAAATCCCAACAATCTAAGTGACTGTTCATTAGAAGGTCAATCTAGATTTGGTGCGCCTTATGCTCAAGCAGTGCGATGTTTGACGTACTCAATATTGTGTACGAGACTAGACTTAGCTTACCGTATTGCGGTAGTTTGTTGGTACCAAAGTAATCCTGGTATAATTCACTGGGAAGCAGGTAAAAGAATATTAAGTATCTTAAACGTACAACAAGTTATAAGCTTTGTTATCAACTAGATTAGCTTGAATTAATCGGTTATTCAAGTGCTGACTTCGGAGGGGACATAGATGAAAATAAGTTAACCTCTAGACAAATGTTTATTTTTGCAGATGGCGTAGTTTCCTAGTTAAGTAAGAAATAGGGGTGTGTGCAGGTTTTTAATGGTCTGGGTCTTGTTCAGTTAGTTCTCATATCAGATCTGTATCCATTTTTATTTTTCGGATATGGATTCGAATCCTCCTGGATCCAAATACGATTCGGATATTAAACAGATACATATGTAGTTTGGATATCTTGGATGCAGATACGAATCCGGATTCTATTCGGATAATTAAAAAGGATATTTTAGAACATAATATAAATATTTGTTTTCTAACTCTGAAATATGAAATTTCTATAACAAATGCTTATAGTCGTAAGAGTAATCGCTATTAGATAAGAAACATACAAAAAGTCAAAAATATTATAAATATATAAGAAAGGACTATAAACATTCCTTATAATATGTCTTATTACATTTTAAATTCTTAAATTATTAATGGTATATATATTTGAAGATATATTATTTTTAAGATTTTAGATATATAATCCATATGAGTTAATAAATGGATACCCATATTTCACAATTTGGGCCGAAAAACAGGTACCAATTTTTGGCATTTATCCGCATCCAGATATTAACTGGATCCGACATTGAAATTCAAAACTAGATCCTGATTCAGATATGAGTAAAAAGATCCAGATTCGGATCAAATCGGATCCTTGTTTTTTTATTTTGGTTTGTGCCGATTTAGGCATTACCCGCATCATTTACACTCCTTAGGTGTGTGATATGATACACACAGTAGGCAGAGTATACTGTGTGTGGCATGACAACTACTTTTGTGGTTTGAATAAAGAGATTTTTATCTGATTTTGACCTCAGTGTTATTAATGGACTAGTTGATATATGTTGATATAATGAAGTTGCTATGTAATTGATTAACAGTGGGTCCAATAGTTCTAAAGAATGCTGTGTTGATGTTGAGTATCACTATATTAAGAATATGGTGGATAGATGAGGTCAAGGTAACTTATATTCCGAATTATTATACAGTTGTTGATTTTGTAGTAAAAGGAATCAAATTTGATAATTTTATCGAACATGTTAACTTGATGGGACAAGACAATATCTGATTTGTTTTGTAACGGAGTTTATCCAATGTTTGGAATAATCTAGTAGCGAAAAGATATAAATTGATCAACGATAGTGGGAGTTTATGCTTGATCTATCAAAGCACATAGTAACATGTTTACATAAGCCCTTTGCTTGACAAATGTGTATATGTGAGATGTTAGATTTATTTTCATGCGTACATTTCCCTCTCAACGAAAATCTATCAATCGTGATCAATTTTATTTGAAAAGAAGATCAATTTGATTAAGTATAGCTAGAGGATAAAGATGGCAGCAAATAATGCCATGATATCTGAGTTTCTTGGCAGTCAAATTGCATTGGCCTAGAAACATAGATGTATACCTCTTGACAAAAGAGACAATACATATAAAGAAATCATAATCCCTACCTCCAATAGCCAATTCTCAAATCTTAAACCCTAATTCCGTTCTTCCAATATTTTTTGAGCGCTTGAAGTTGATATTATGATAACAAAGAATTATGGTTGTCCCTACTTAAAATCCCTCAATCGTCATCCATGTCTATAATTAATGGGAAAAGAGAAAGTATTAAATGGAGGGAGACTACAAAAATCACCTCTCGACTCCCGTGTCTATGACAAGTGAGAAGCAAGAAAAAGAATTTAAAAGCAAGAAAAATAATTTAAATGATTTTTAAACGAGAGAAAATTTTGTACACATAAATGTTAAATGGGACAAGCAGGAAGACAAATTGGACCCTTGCGAAAAATAATGTGATAAATTTTTTCAAACTACATTTGTAAAAATCTCAAAATTAATGTTTGCCATGTAGGGCTACAAGTTTAACTCGTGGCTCAAAACTCATTCGTGTTCGACTCGAGAAAAAACTCAATAATAACTAGCTCGACTGCGGGACAAACTAATTTTGAATTTGACTATATTAGGCCTGTTTAAGAAAATAGATGGCTCAAGTGATCAAATAAATATCACCTCTATATTGTGATTTTGAGCCAAGTAAAGTCCAACGAGTTTGCTGGCTCGATCCAAATTTAGTCAAGTTGGAGCCATACTTTCTGGCTCGAAACTGAGTTATATTTCGGGTCGAGCCAGTTCGAGTTATATTTCGAGTCGAGTTCGAGCTGAACCCAGCTCGCTCGAACTCGACTCGTTTATAACCCTAGTGACTCAACTTGTCAAAGACACATGGCTGGCAACAGCTAGGCCGTTTTTGTTCATCACCTCAGCATATCAAGTGATGAGACGTTTAAACTGGCATTGAATTTTTCTTTTTCTTTTTTTTTCCATGTAAACGAATCTAGTCATCTAAATTCCAAATTAATACTAAAAGTGAAAAATGAGAAAGAGAGTCGTATCTATCTTATACTTCCTAGAACTGTTTTATGTACCTAGTCTTCTCATGAGTAAAGCAAATTAATGCTTCTCATAGAAAGATTTCAACAAATCAAGGAGACGAGGCACATAAAGATTTGGCAACTATTAATTGTAGCGCGTAAAGCAAATTAATCCTTCTCATACCAAGTCTTCAATAAATCAACGAGACGAGGCACATAGAATAACTCTTGGTTTGGCAACTATTAATTCCAGACCATCCCTTTTGAATGTACACATTAGACTGCACCTACTTCTTTGTAATTTGCATGCATGTAACAACCCTGTACTTAGTCGTAATGAGTAAACTCTTTGGAAGCTTCCATATTCTGTTTAATTTACTCAATTCTGGTACCAATTTTGTTCTTTTTTTACATCTTTTGGTACTTCAAATGTTTAATTTACTCCGTTCTGGTTAATTTACTTTAAATGGTTCATTTTTTTCTCATACGAGGCATGCCATATCACAATCACAATTAGTGTAAAGAAGTAGAAAGGGCCGTGAGAGTATGCATAGTTATATATTTTTTCCGAAGAAGGGAACTCTGAGGTCCATCTTGTGGCAATAAATCCTGTATTGAGCCCATTCTTTCTTGTTTTGGCATCATCTTGTCTGTCCGATCACTCACTTCGTCGTATCTTTTGTCAATTCACGTGCTTTGCTTAGTCCTCAAGGGCAACTCAGTTATTTGATTGATTGTCTATCATAATCATATCATACTATTAAATATGTGTGGCACTGTAAGCACCACGTAATAATTATGGATTCACGTAATATAGTATTAAATTGGTAATTGGGTCCTATAGTTATTTAGATAAGTTATACTGGACAAGAGATCAGGATCGTTCACAAATGGGCCCATGCGTTTGTACTGGTCGTGCCACGGCCTAATAGCTTGTGGAAGAAATCAACAATGGTGATTCAATGCTTCAATGGAGACAATGTTAGATTTGAGGGATGTGATCTAACATCACAGTCTCCACCGCCAGATCAACAGGGTATTGACACGTAACAAAATATTTACTGTTAGCACCGTGTAATTCTTTTGATTTTACACAATTTTTAATTTACAAAACTGTTGATAAATAGTTGTTTTGATCTATCATTTTATTTCTTTTGATTTTACACAATTTTTTAATAATAGATGTTGATAAATCTTTCTGTGTTGATCTATCATTTTATTATAATTGGTTGATAAATTTTGTCTAAAAGACGGATTAAACAGGTAACTGTGTTGACTTAGGTTGACATTTCAAAGGAGGGTCTGATTAAACTGTGACTGTGAACAATAAAGATCTCTCTGGTGTTAACTAAAATTCAACATCAAATCCACAAAAAATATATATTCAACAATTTTAACATTATAACCGCATAAAAAAAAAAAATTTAATATTACATATTATCATACAAATAGATACATCAAATGCAATTTCTTTTTCTTTCGTTTTCAACTTTCAGGACTATTCTTTCATTTTATACGAACCGAACGGAGAGGGAAAAAAAAGGGTCTCAAATTGTATAGAACCTGGACAAAGTAAAACGTCTTTCATCACCGTTTAGCTTCATTGGGTAAATTATTTAATCTTTAACATGTTACTTTTTTTATAAAATGAAAATGGTTATTTGTCTCGCATCAATTAATTGATGTAAATAGATATTGAACTCATAACTTATTGTGTTTTATACTTAATCACTACATCATGACATTATTTGATAAGTTATTTATTTGATGTAATATACTGTTTAATTTATTTATATTCTCTGAGCAGTAGTATTCTATATGATCATGTCGCTTTCAGAAACCGGCCCGATATATATAGCGACTGCAACATCGTGTAAGGCATGGATTGATAGGAAACACAATCCATCTGTTACAATCCTTTCCAAATTTTGTATTGCATGGATCATGTAAAACATGTAGACATTTGTATATTATGTTGTGAATTGAGTAGATACTAAAATCCTTTTTATAACTTGCGTTTTGTATATTTAATTATTTAGAGCAACAATAAAATATGCATACTAAAACTCGACATGCAAAAACAAAGGAAAGGCAGGGAGGATAATCAAGAGAAGACAACGGAGTAGACGAACACGTCTTGTGACGACTCTCCAACAACCACTTTTTTGCGTTAGGTTAATAATATTTTGAATAACCGCTGAGATGATCTGTATTTTCTAGCTTCTCTAGATGTTATTTATTTTAATTTATTATTTTGAACTGTACGTCTATTGTCAATGAAAGTCTGTAACTGAACTGGATATTGATTAATAGAATTACGCAGGAGACACCAAGCTCTCCGTAACTTTTAAAAATAAATAAATTATGCATACTTTATTAAATACAAAAAATGTTCAAAAATATTTGAACTGATAATGTTTTAGTTCACATGTAACATAATCACTCCTTTTTTTTTACCATAATCACTCCTTTTCTTAAACTCTTCTCTTTTAATTTAATAAAAAAAAAAATCCAATTTGACACTTGCTTACAGAGTTTCAAAAGAAGTATTTCTTATATAAATTTTTTTTCTTGTGGCTTGAAAAAATATATTGCTTATGTATGACTTACATATTTTAAGAAAAGATATATGACTTGAAAAAATTATCCCCTTTCATATATAGCCAAATGCTATCATTCTTTTAATATTTGTTGCAAGATTTAAATTAAATCTTGTTAGATGATGACAGACACATATGTTTTTGTGGAAGAAACCATTCAATTTCAATATGAATAAATATGAAAGACATGAAGAAGCATGACATATATATATATATATATATATCAAATTTCAAACAATAATAATTAATGATTTTGTTGGTTAGCTCACCGGTCATTGTTACGA
The DNA here is from genome assembly GCA_024447665.1 of Juncus inflexus. NCBI lineage: Eukaryota > Viridiplantae > Streptophyta > Magnoliopsida > Poales > Juncaceae > Juncus > Juncus inflexus. The sequence continues at coordinate 2,930,067 of JAJHPC010000001.1, read as the reverse complement.
TATGTACATGTAATTTTTTTAACAAGTAGTTAATTAGTGCAAGCACAATAAAAAACTATATTTCTAATTACTTTTCGTACTAAAGTGAAATATGTCTTTCATTCTTCTAGAAAAATAAAGAAAAAAACAATAAAGTACAACTTATAAAAGTAATTAGCGCCGCAGTCAAGTCTAGTAAACATATGATAACAGTTGATGAACAGATGCGCAGATATACATCTCTTCACAAAATACATCACCATCGTGAAAACGATTTTTTAGGGGCGAAAAATCATAAAAAATAATTTCTCCAAACAAAAATCATGATTGATTTGAGCCTCCCAAAACGAAAAGCATCATAATGGCATTTTCAGCAATCTGTGGATTGCCCACCAATACAAAAGGTAGTATTTTCGAACCATCGATGATCAGGTGTACAAATCAAACACCACATTTACTTTGGGAAGAAAATTAAAAATAAAGAAAACAAACGAATTACACGCCACATCTGTCGCCAAGTTTATCATCTTGAGCTAGTTGACATTGTCAAAGATAAATAGGATCCACACTTCACTTCATGGACCCACCTTGTTATGCATACAATAATATAATTATAATATGATTAATATTTCTAAATTAAACCACGGTGGATCACAATAAAGGAAGATTAACTGTCAGCATTTTTATAATATATCATACATAAGAATAAAACTAGTTACAGTCATAAAAGCGGAACTTTGTAGGGACCGAGAGGAATCGTATTCTTCTCAAAATTTTTGAAATAGCAGTGTATATTAATAGGGTTACAATGAATAAAATTCTAAAATTTATGTATTTCATTGTATTTGGTCAGCACAACCTTTTGTGCAAGCTTACTTAGTGCTGACAATTTCTGTCTCTCCTCATAAAATGTTGTCAAGCTCCGCCACAACAGCAACACATATAGTTTCAGCTACTGTGTTTTACATATACTTTTTTTTTGAACGGTGTGTGAGAACCAGTACTAATTGAGTTCCATAGAAACTATGACAGCTTTATTTAAATCTCACAAATTTACAAATAAATTTTACATGAAATGTTATAAAAGCTCTTTTAAAGCTCCTCAGGGTTTTTCTTATGTTATAAAAACTAGGAATAGTTCCGCACTACTCCATAGACTACAACATTTAAATTTATTAATTAATAAAACAATAAAAGTTTTCACTAAAAAATAATAATTGTATAAGTTTAATTATTTAAAAGTACATTCTTTTACATAATTAACCCCAATTCCTTATTTTTCACCTACTTTTGAGCCATCTTAGAAGGCCACATCATCACTTTTATCTCCACCGTTCGATAAATTTTTTTTTTCAAATCTTAACCATTTATTTTCTCAAATTTATTGATATTTTATGGCAACATGTGTGTGGTTATTAAAACATAATCATATGATTGGTTGAATTTAGTGAGAACCATTGTAAATTTGTTTCTGACCATCAGATCTTAATCAGATGCCTTCAATGAATCATAGTTCAAAGTTATATTCAATTATTAATATCAATAGTTAATGAAGAGTTCACTCATTAAAATATAAATATTTTTTTTTCTGTAAAAAATTATAATTCTTAATGAAATATTTTATTTCTCATGTTACAATCATCAAATATAAATTTGTTGGAATTTTCTCTTTATTTTGAGTTCCATCTTGTTATGGTTCTAATTTATTTATTTTTTTGCTAAAATATGTGAATAAAGACTATATAAAAGTGTTGGGAAATCCATAGCCATGTACGTTACATGCGCAGCGGAACCTATGGATTTAACCCACCCTAGGATCTACGTTAAGGGAATAAAAGTACGAGATTAACCATTAAAATTTACACCTCGGATCTTCCTGATCCGCGAGACAAAGAACAGATGTAGGTCTGAACTTTTCTGACTCGCAATCGTCTCGTTCCTGATGCTCGGCTCGTGAAACTCCTTCCTGAAACTTGGCTCGAAAAACTCCTTCACGAAGCTCGGCTCGCGAAACTCCTTGCTTCTCCTAGGAATGAAGATTTGATCGCTTGCTTATCTCCAAAATAGGAGATCTCTACTCGTATCCACGCGAACTTCAGACAGAGGGAATTACCGGATTCGGCTAGACGAGTCCGGAAATACATTCCGAAATTACCCTCACAAGACTCTCTCTCTTTCTTAGTATTACGGCTGCCTCTAGGGCTACTAATTATGTTTATAATAGGGGGGGCATGCCCCTCTATTTATACTAGAGAGAGAGGGTGAAAGAATGGCAAGTTTCGATAAGGAAACTTTTCCAGCCGTCAGGGTTCCGGCCGACCGGAAGGTCGGAATAATTCCAGCATTAGTTCCGGCCGACCGGAACTCGTGTTTCGGTTGGCCGGAACAATTCCAACATATGCAAAATTTAGTTCCTGCATATGTAAAATTTCAGCATCTAATGCTTTATTCTTTCACCAATTTATACATCACATGTATAACTGTTTCTAAGGTATTTTTCTTCCCGTCCGAATGGAGTCCATTGTGTGACCGTGTAGGTTTCATTTAACGCTGGCAACGATTTTCTAAAGATCGTAAGTCATGAGTAACCTCTAGACTGATGTCATGACTACCTATGTTAAATGAAATGATCAGCGGTCATAAACCTATCTGAATAGACGTTTGTTTATTCCTTTTGTTCTACGATATATGTCTCGATCACAAGGCACGGTAATATATAATCCTTGAGTTTGATCAAAGTCTCTTTCCTGATCGAGAATTAGACTGACTAAATACAAAATGATATTAACAACACATGTTAATCCATTTTGAGCATGGCCATACATTTTCTTCAGTCCTAGTTCATCAGGAGGCCCAGAGATATCTCTCTCTTAACGAGAGGAACAAATCCCATCTTGGTCACTCACATTCCTCGTCATGATTCAGTGCATACCTAATGATGACCCTAATGATCATCCCGTTACGGATGACATAAGATCATATTAAAGTATGCAGTTCCTCATACAGGAATCCATGGTGACCTCAGGTCGTAGGAACAAGCACACTATTCATATGAGAATCACTAATGACATATACCATGCATATTCTCATAGTGTGATCAGTCCAGTACGTGTTCTTTAATACATGCCTATATTCCAGACTTGACATCCCTATGTCCATGATCAGCAGAACATGATCATCCAGTCTACGAATATACTAGTGTAGATATTTAGCTTCTTACCTGAAATATGTTTATCTCTATAAACATCCCACATATCACTAGGGACAGTTTAGAATGTCATTCGTTGGTTCATAGTTCTACTATCATAATCACGTATTCTGATGACGTGAATCCGAAGTGTCATTCATGGGCGATCTAATATATGTGAATATATATTAGTCACCCATACATTCATTCATATATGAACTGAATAAACATGTTTCTCATAATCTAATCTTTAGTCCAGCACTTTGGCCTAGGGCATAATCCTTCAAAAAGAACATGTAAAAAAATGATATGCTCATTAAGTTATACCTTATACCATATTTTTCACATCTCTTTAAGCATTCTCAAGAGACCTATCGTCAATTTTATCTCGGTTGTTTCATCATTTTTTTTTTCAAATTTTAGTTTTTCATTTAAATTATTACCACAATATCACATTGTCGGTTAGATTAATATTTCGGGTTATATCTTCAATTACGTGAGAACTACCATATCAAATAAAATTTTAGAGTATTAAAATTATATTATATTATTTAATGTATTACGGTAATATGTATCATTTTAATAACTAACAAAATATAAATAAGAAAAATAACGGTAATAATTTTTTCGAAAAATGAGTCATATTATTTTTTTTTTATGTATAGTAAACATACTTTTTCTATATATATAATACCATATTTTCTTTTCACAAATCATGTTAAATATAATTATTATTTTTATAGTTTTCAAAATTAATCATCTATAATTAAGTCTTGTAGGGTTTCAACTAAAATATATGAAATAAATTATCATTTATTTTTAGTTTTTAGATCTCCTTCATCGTTTGATTAATACTTGATTTTTTTTCTTATATAATATGTCAATAGATAGCACAAGAACACTAAAGAGATTAAAAAATATTCATATTATTTTATTTCATATATGTAAATTTATTTGTATAGAATTATCCATCCTTATAAGATTAGATGTGATATAGAAATGATTTTTTAATGAATAATAAATGGATAGAATATCTTACGATATAATTCAAAATAATTTTAAACATAACTAACTTACATAACATAATTATTATACATAATTGTAATTTATAAATAAATTTTAAATGAATAACAAATTTAAATATTCGCATCGAATCGCGAACATACTCCTAGTTTTTATATATTGGAAGCATGCCAATATGCAGTTCGTAACAAAAAGGCAATTCAAATGAATACACATACACACACACACACACACACACACATATATATATATATATATATATATATATATATATATATATATATATTTATATATTTTTTTTTTCAAAAAAAAAATCCTATGTTTTCTGAATATTACAAAAAACCTCCCACGTTTTCAGATTAAAAGAAAAAACTATGATCAACATTTCAATTTTCAAAACATCCTCCATCTCTTTTTCCATCTATGATTTTGTTAAATTTTTTGAAATTCCAATGTTAACCCTTATGATTATAAAATATTTCTCTAAAAAAAATTCTTAAAATATTTTTCTAAAAAAATATATTCTGGAAAAAATTCTTAAAAAAATTCTTTAAAATCTGCTTGAAAAATATTTTTCTCAGAAATTAAAAACAAATTCTTGAATATACCTTTTGAAAAATATTTTTCTTAAAACTACTTTTTGAAAAATAATTTTCTTGAAAATACATTTTGAAAAATATTTTTCAGAATACCTTTTTTATGAAAAATATTTTCCAGAATTTTTTTTTGAAAGATTTAAGAATTTTTTACAAAATATTTTTAAGATTTTTTAGAAAAATATTTTATTATCATAGGGGGTAAAATTGGAATTTCAAAAAATTAAAAAATTTATAGATGGAAAGAGAGATGCAGGGGATTATTTTAAAATGAACTGTTGATCATAGGAAGTTTTTTGAAAATCAGAAAACTCAGGAGTTTTTTTATAATATTCCGAAAACACAGGGATTTTTTGTAAATTACCTTAGCAGCAGAAATACTAACTTTCTGTAGAAAAAATGCATTTGCGATATTGGATTTCGTTACTATATTTTATTTAGTATGCTTAATTACTTGTTAATTAGCATCATGTAATGACTTTACATGTATGTTTGCCTTGATTTTGTTACTCTGGTAGTTAGACCGTCACTATCGTGATACTATCAGCAGGTAGACAAAAATGTTTACAGCCCATGGAGCAACGACAAACTTTTCACTATAACCCTCATAAGAGTTGTTCACAAGTTGCCAATGCAACATGACAACTAGATTGCAAAGATGTTCACCATTTTGTTTCTTCTGATCTAAATGAAGAAATATTTTCCCAAAAAACTATATATAATTGCTCACAATGCTATTTTTTGGAAAGATAGACTAATATGTTCGGAACAAAGACTAGCTCAATATGATTTCCCAAAACGAATATAAATGAACTGAATATTTATTTCTATTTTTAATCATTCAGATATTGGTCACAAACTACTTAGAATACTAATTAAAAAATAACAAAGATAAAATACAAGTTGATTTTCACAAAGAAGATGTAAGAGTAACATTTTCATATTTGAGTTTGTTATAATATAAAATTATCATTTATAAGTTATTTTCATACCTCATATGCGCCAACAAGCCGTATAGTAAGATATTTTCTTTCTTTTTTAAAATAATTTATCATTTCAGGAACTTAAAGCATGATTTTAATAATCGTTAAATCGGATTCCGATTCAGTTGATTCAAGTCGGAATCGGAAAACTCCGATCTAATTAATGCTTATTTCTCACGATCATATAAAATTAATACCTTATATACATTAGTTCAGTTTTCGTCCAGTTTGACTTATTCAAATCCAGAATGGTCCAATTCCGATTTTCCCAACCTCCTTAAAAATCATCATTTCTGCAAACCTTCTATTTATCCTTAAAAATCCAGAATGTCTTCTCCAAAGATTGTTTTTGAATCCAACAAAAACTGCTGCAGTTAATTTTGTTTTGTTGTACACAGTGAAGACAACAGGAGCCGGCTCCATTAATGAGATTCACATGCAATTGCAATGGATAGGATTCATACATTTATTAGATATCGTGCCATGCCTTGATATTTGTTTCCCACTTCGGCCGGCTCATGATTATCTTATCCGTTGCACAAGCCAAAACGGCATCATCGAAACAAACCAATTTAAAATTTAAGAAATTGAATCTCTAAAACGACTAAAATTTTAAAAATTGAAACTCTAAAACGACTCGTTGGTTTGGAACTTTCTTGGGAAAAAAACATAAAAGAAAGAATAATTTATAAAACAATGAAGGATTCTACATTTCTACCCTACAAAAGAACAGAAAGTAGCCCGGCACGATGATGACTCTATTTTGTTTTACACGGCAATTTGTTTCATTTATTTGGCCGGCCCACAGAAGTTTATACAAAACCCCTTATATTACCCTTAAATTATAATTAATCATCTATATTATTTATGGTTTTTTTCATACTAAGAGGACAAATTTGTGAACTTTTTCTCAGTCACGATCAGAAGATAAATTTATATAGTTAGTATACTAATTTTATTGATATATAAATATAATATCAACTAATTAAATTAGACATTTCATTTCAAATTTCTATAAAATTTTATGTCATTTTCAGTAATAATGTGTCAATTTAATTAAACTCATTAAATTGCATCAAGATTCATATACTATAAACACATACCGTGATCCATATCTAATGATTGATAAGTTTGTATGAGATTTCGAATATTAAGCAAGTATTTTGGCCACTCTCTTTTCAATTATGCAAGAATATCGACACAAGACAAATCGCCCTTTGAAGCTTAAAAAAAAAGATATATCTTTTAGTTTAGAAAATCAAAAAATATTTTATTTATGACCTAAATGTGTTTGTCGTGACTCAAAGTTAGATCTCTCCCAAACTTGATAAGATGTATTTGAAAGTAAATTTTGAATATTTCTACTTTCTAATAAATAGCTCTTATCAAGTAAAAAATTCTCTTAATTAACGAAAATGCATTATAATAAATAGCTTGTTAGAATTATTTGGATTAAATATGCAAACAAAGTTCTACTTTTGAGGCCTTTATGTGCAAAGTTATAATTAAAAAAGTACAACTATATAAAGAGACAAAAAGAAAATTCTGAATATTTCTATTTTCTAATAAATAGCTCTTATCAAGTTAGTACAATTATTACACAAAGAGACAAAAAGAAAATGTGTACTTATGAGGCCCTTATGTGCAAAGTTATCATTAGAGACACAAAAGAAAGAGAAGAAATAAAGAAATAATAACGCGCCTTAGGGAGTCACATATCCCCGCGGCCGTTACCCGTTTACTCCTCGCCATAAGAAATCACCCCGAAAGCTCTCTCTCTCCCCCTTCTCTCCTCTCTTTTACATACGCGCTTTATCTATCTCTCTTAATCCTTATATAACCAACCTCATCATACCTCGCGGTTCTCCATCAAAACCTTACTCTTCTTTCACTCGCCTTCCAGCTCTCTCTCCACCCATCTTTTCTGTTTTTCTGTTTCTCCAGCTCTGAGGGAAAAACAAAACGTGTGGTTTAGTCTCGTTATATACACCATTGAGTCGAGGTGTGACGACCCAGAAACGCAAACAATCCATTCAGGAAGGAAGGAAGAGATATATTATATTTTGGAAAAAGGCAAGATGGTTTGCATGGTTTCTCGTCAGGGAAGAGAGCTCCAGAGGTACAACGAAACCGGAGGCCGAGTCGTTGTCGGGTTCGTAGCAATCTCTCATATTTGAAAATTTATCCCCTGTTTGGTGGTTCGAATTTTAGACTAAATTTTGTTTGAATTTCAATTTACAGATGCATCCCTTATAAGCTTAAGGAAGAAAGATCGATCGGAAGCCGCATTGATCAGAGCATCGAAGTTCTTGTGATTAGCTCGCAAAAGGGGCATGGGATGATGTTTCCCAAGGTAATTTCGTACTTCAATAAAAAAATCCTAATTGAACCTTTTATCAACGAATTTAATCTAATGAAAACGTTTAAATCAACAGGGCGGTTGGGAAAACGATGAAAGTATCGATCAAGCGGTGACACGAGAAGCATTAGAGGAAGCGGGGATTGAGGGAACCCTAGAGAATAAACTTGGAAAGTGGAATTACATAAGTAAGAGATACGGCACGGTATATGAAAGCATTATGTATGGTTTAAATGTAACAAAGGAGCACCCACAATGGCCGGAAATGAACTCGAGGAAAAGGAGGTGGGTATCGGTTCAAGAGGCGAGAGAAGGATGCCAAACAAAGTGGATGAGAGAAGCGTTGGAAGAACTCTTGTTGAGTCTCAACTCGTTTTCTTTGAAAGAGAAGGTTGAACTAGCCAAGTTGTGATTGGGTGAATCGGTCTATCTTTTAATTGGTTTCTTAGGTGTAATTGCGCATAACATGTTTGATTGGCCGCAATTCGAGCTTTGAAAAATCAAAGGAGCGTTCGTAATTTGAGGCCGTATGAGAGATTCGATGGGCAAATTTGCTCATTTTATTATGCTTCGTGTTTGTCCTTCAAATTGGGGGTAAAATCATCTCGCTTTCTCTCAATAGGCATCCGCTCTTGCGAAAAATAAAAAAGATCCCTCCAAAAAAAGAAAAAATAGAAAGATCCCTCCAGAAAAAAGAAAAAAAAAAGAAGAGATCCCTTCAAAAGAAAAAAAAAATAGAAACGTCCCTCCAAAAAAGAAGAAATGGAAAAGGCCCGGCGGCAGAAATTCCTGACAAGATCATGTAATTAGAAAGATCTGCATCTTGTACTTGCTCGAGAGTTAGCCGTTCAGTGAACTTGTACCGTAAAGAAATGTAAATAGTAGGACATTAGCCCAAGAGTTATACCACTTAATACCGAGTTTGTTCGGTATAATCTAATTGATGATAATTTGTTATGTTGTTTAATTGGAGATGGAAGAAAAAGATTCTCATATGTTTATTTTCTTCATTGTAGTACTTCATTTTTTTTGAATTAATTGTTTCCGTTTTCCCTTTTTTGTAAACAAGTCTAAAAATTTTAATTTTGGGCACAACAAATGAATATCAAAAGTTTGGTGGTTGTAAACACCAAATCCGTAGACGTCGGCATGATTGTGTAGTTCACAATAATTTTTAGGCAAAATCTAGGCCACATGCTGGTAGGTTATCTTGTCTGGTGTATGCATTTATGGAATTCAAAATTCAAAATTTAAAATATCTAATAATTTTATGTTTTTTGGCAGTTTCTCAAATGAGGAGTATTTTATGCGAATTTCTACTCCATTTATTTAGTTGATACATATAAATTTGAACTCAACCATTTTATTTCAATCAAGATATTCAGCCATCAGTGTTTTTATTTCTTTATTAAAATGAAGTTGCTCATCCATTAGATCATAGCTTAAAATCTCTCATAAAAACTACAGGTTTCTGTCAAAACGAATTGAAAAAAAAAATCCACCAAAATCTTTCAAATCAAATATACCTGAATATGTGATCCTAAATTGACATTTTCGAAAATAACTAAACATTTGAAATAAGGAGAACGTGCCCAAAATTGGAGTAACTAGCAAAATTCTATTTTTGAGAATTTTCTCTAGTAGCTCCATTGTTTTTTCAAGCGTCTCATTCGTATATATGTTGCTGGCAGATGTCCCAGTATGAACAAAAACTAGGATCATTGTCACGCTTCTCTGCGGATAACTAATTAATTACTTATTTATATTTTTATAACATGACTATAATTGAATTGCATTTAAATATAAATAGAACATTTGTGCATTTTACAAAATTTATGCATAATTTTTTTTTGTGTATTTGTGTATATAGAATGGTCATAAGCTGTTAATTTTTTTTGTTAAACTTCTAAATGTTCATTATGCAATATGGCATAATTATTTAAAAAATAAATATAGATATTATTATAAATAGTAAAATTGTAGATATAAGTAAATACATCTTATTAATCTCAGTTAATCAATCGGATAATCTCAGACATGGGGGGCATGTCATATTGTAATCTATTTGATTTCCGATTGGTAACTAATTTTGTCCCTAAAGTAAAATAATTCGTGTTTCTGAATCTATCATGTCTTCCTTTCTAAAAAATTTAACTAATTAATTATCATCATCAACCATTTGCACAAGTTCTTACTTTTATTTATTAAATAGGTAAATTCACAATAGTATTAATGCTAGGATAATACTCGCGCTTAGCTGCGAATATTTCAATTTTATTATATATTTCAATCTATAATATATAACTTGCAATTATAAAAATTCAAAATAAATGTTTGAAATGAATTCATAGTACATATAATATATAATATTTATGTTAAGTGGCTATGTTTAAAATCATTTTGAATTACATCATAAAATAATCTATCTATTTATTATTCATCAAAATTATTTTTTATATCACATCTAGTTTGTAAGAGAGGATAACTTTATGCAAATAAATTTACATATGAGAAATAAAATAACATAAATGATAAATGCATAAAAAATTAAAAATAATAATCAACTAATTAATTAGGATAATTAATTTCGATCTCAATTTATGTTTGCATTAAGATTTATAAGATTAAAAAGTCATCCCTTCTTTTTATTCTCTTTGATTTTTTTTATGTTGTTATCTCTTGACATTATATTAGGAAAAAAAATAAAGTATTAATCGGGCATAGATGAAGGAGACCCATAAAAATAAAAATGCAAAATAATTTATTTCAAATATTTTAGTTGAACCTAAATAAGATTTAATTATAGATGATTAATTGTAAAAAAGATAAAAGAAATTATATTATTTTTAACATGATTTTTTAAAAATGAAATATGATATTATATTTATGGGAAAAATATGCATTCTATATGTAGAAAGATGTAACATGACTCATTTTCTTCAAAAAATTACCACTACTATTTTTCTTATTATTTTTTACTTTTTTAGTTATTAAAATGATATGAATTATATATAAATTGATTACATATATAATTTTAAAATCCATAATACATAGTAATATAATATAGTTCTCAATATTATCATTTTTTTTACATGATAGTTTTCACGTAATTTGAGATATAACACGAAATATTATCTAACTAATCATGTGATATTGTGAATTTAAACGAAAAACTAAGATTTGAGAAATTTTTAATCCGACGGCTAGAAGAAAATTGATAATAGGACTCTTGAGAATGCTCAAAGAAAGGTAAAAAATAAGGTAAGAGTTAATGAGCGTATCATTTTTTTAGATGTTCTATTATATAGTTTATATTCACATTTTTAACAAGAAAAAAATTAAGTTGGAACCATAACAATATGAAATTCAAAATCAAGAGAGAATTTCAACAAATTTATATTTGATGATTTTAACTTGATAAATAAAATATTTCATTAAGAACTATTATATTTAAAGAAGAAAATAAAAAACTATTTATGTTTTAATAAATAAACTCTTCAGATTCTATTTATATTAATATTTGAACATCACTTTGAACCATGATTCATTGAAACCATCTGATAAAGATCTGATTGCTGGAAACAAATTCAACGGTTCTTACTAAATCAGGAAAGAAACACAAAATACCAATTTAACCAATTATATGCATATTACCATAAAATATCAATAAATTTGAGAAAATTAAAGGTTAAGATTTAACAAAATTTTTGATCGAACGGTTAAAATAAAAATGATAATGTGGCTCAATAAGAAGACTCAAAAGAAAATGAAAAATAAAAAGTCAGATTAATTATCTAGTCTTCAAATAATAGTAAATATATTACTACTGCAATCACTAAGCACTACGTTATTTTGAATTATTTGATGTAAAATGTCCCATATGAGATTCAAGGGGCACTAGAAAAATTCTTTAAAGTATGACGGAGGAAAGAACCGCACAATTGTGGCGAGACATGTGGCCTTGTTTCCCACAATATTCTTTGACAAAATGTCACAATAATATTTAAACTACCATCTAGTATGATCGTCATGCTAGTAATAAATAATCTAGAACATAGACTTGTTCATGGTTGCATAGTTTGAAAAAATAATGGAGCAAATCAATTTATATTTAGTTAGAATAATATTTTTGAAAACGTACAAAGAATGAAAAATTCATCGATGCTTTCATAAAACTCAAAAATTATCAAGAAAGTCTGAAATCAAGAAAAATCCTCATTTGGATGCACCAATTGAAAAGCAGTATATAATGTGAATAGATAATAAAATATTTTATATAATAGACATATCATATTTTATGTTTTTTAAAATTATATCGCCAACGAATGATACTCATATCCATATCCAAACAATTACATATATATAAGATGTTTAATGTAAAGGTTGCGACCTATTAGCATATTGAGCATTTTATATCATCGCATTGTCCACCTATTCGGAGGGATTCGAACCACAATTGAGGCCGGAGATGGGGCTTTTTACGGTAGATTAATCAATAATTTGTTAGAAAAAAGCTCAATATTTTATTAAGAAAGGGTTGACTAACTTGGCTAGTGCGATCAAATTATTCTCTGATTTCACCAAATAATTCAGGATTCTTGTGACTATATTTATTTATTTTCATATTATTAATAATGGAACCAAGTAAGTTAGGGAACATAATTGCGAGCATCAAGGTTGGTTAAGACTCACTCGGTAGATGCATGAGTGCTTCAATTATTTTCCTAGTACACAGTACACAAAATCTTATTATTTTTTTAATGTATAATCGTACTTGAGTTAGGTTCCCTAACACAAACAGAAACAGATTCTCAAAGTATTCGTTCAAAAAAAGAGAACAAAAGAAAAAAAAACAGATTCTCAAAGTATATCAACAGAAGCAATCAATCAATCATTAACAAACTGTCAGATTACGGTTTGGTCCAGGAAAAGACAAAACTTAAATAATTTATTTCTTTTAGGTAAAAGATGATAATTTATACATTTTGTTTAATACTTTACAAATTATAATTTCTTTTAGGAAAACGACTTATTATACTAATAGAACATAATTTAGTTCTGCACCCAATTTCATGATGAAGGAATCAGAGTGTCTTTAATATAAATGGTGTCTGGTTGACTTCCATATATAAGTTCATGTCACGATCCATTAAGCCGAAATATACATTTCATGTTACTTCCTTGACCAGCCCGGCCACATTGATGAAATGGATGTTTGCATGTGAAAATCCGTGAGATGGGGCGGGAATAGACGAACCGACCAGTAACGTGTCAGCATTTTCCACACCAATATATAAATCAGTAAACATTTTCAACACCGATATGTAAACATTTTTATCAAGTCAAAACCCATGGGCCTCTGTTGCCACAACCGACCTTGGTTGACTTCCTAACCAAAAGATGCTTCTGTTTTGGTCAAACTGAACTTGGGCTTGCATGTATGTATGTCCCAAATGCACAGTTTAGTGTTTTATTATATCTTTCGTACATTAAGATTGTACATATAATAAATACTATACGAACTCAAATTTGTATGCTAGTGAGGTGCAACAACCTTATACATTTAATTTGTCATGTTAAAGAACTTCCGAGTAGGTGTTCCGCGACAAATAAAATAATCATCACAAGTATAAGCATCACAAGTACTAAACTCATGCAAATTTGCTTCCTGCAACTTGCCATGACCAAAATAAACTAATAAATATGCATGAGATTCATACGCAGCATAACTGGTTACAACTATAATACTACTTAGCATGCTAAACATGCACAAGTAAATAAATACTAAAATCTTAAATCAGGAGTTTTGACTAATGCCAAACTCCACCCAACAACCAAAAACATCAAAATAGGTAAAAAACCAATTATCAGTTAATAAAACATAACATAAAACATAACCTACACATTATTTTAAACACATTTATTCATCACTCGAATTGTTAGTACCACTATCCATTTGCTCTCCCGCAACAGAAGCATCAGCCTTTTCCGTACCAGTACAAACCGTTTCTTCTTTTGCCACCTCTGTCTCTGCAGTTTCAACTTGTACTGGTTCAGAATGAACTATTTCCATAGAAGTAGAATCGCCTTGCTTCAGTTCGAGCTCAACTGGCTCTTTATCAGATTGATTAGCCAGCTCCATTTCTTTCACATTTTCAGATTGAACACCTGGCTCTGTTTCTTTCACATCTTTAACCGACTCAGTTTCTACCGACTCAGTTGTTTTGACCTCTTTAGCTGACTCAGTTTCTTCGACCTCTTTATCAACTGCATCTGGCTTATTTTCATTTTCAGCCCCGTCATTTCCATTATTACCTTCGGAACTATCACCGGTTTCCATTCTCTCTTCAAGTTTTGCACTATCAGTGTGAGAAACAGTTTCCACTTGCTCTTGGACATTAACCATTTCATCAACTGTTTCCGTTTTCTCTTCAATATTCACTGCCTCTTTTTCATGAGAATCTTTTTCTGTTTCAACAGCAACTGTTTCTGTCTCTTCTTTATCGGCCATTTCATCATTTTGGGCCTCACTAGAACTCGCTTTTATTTCCGCTCGAACTGTTTCTGTTGTTTTTGTTTCCTCCTCAACAGCCACTTCAGTCTCAGCATTTTGAGTTCCCGTTTCGAATTGTTGCTCTTCAACAGTTGGCGTTTGAATTTCAGCATTCTGAGTTTCGGATTCCACTTGCTCTTCAACAGTGGAAATTTCAGTCTCAGCATTCTGAGTACTGGTTTCGACTCGTTGCACTTCAATAGTTGCCATTTCAATTTCAGTCTCAGCATTCTGAGTACTGGTTTCGACTTGTTGCACTTCAACAGTTGGTATTTCAATTTCAGCATTTTGAATTCCGGTTTTGACTTGCTCTTCAACAGCTAGCGTTTCAATCTCAGCATTTTCAGTACCGGTTTCGACTTGCTCTTCAACAGCCGTTTCAATCTCAGCATTTTCAGTACCGGTTTCTACTTGCTCTTCAACAGATAGCGTTTCAATCTCAGCATTTTCAGTACTGGTTTTCACTTGTTGCTCTTCAACACCCGGCATTTCATTTTCAGCATTTTGAGTACCGATTTTGACTTGCTCTTCAACAATCGGCGTTTCATTTTCAGTATTTACAATAACGACTTGCTCTTCAACAACCATCATTTCATTTTCAGTATTTTCAGTACCGGTTTTGAATTCCTCTTCAACAGTCGGTGTTTCATTTTCAGCATTTGGACTTCCGGTTTTGACTTGCTTTTGAACAGTCTCATTTTCGGTATTTTCAGTACTCTCGACTTGCTCATGAAGAGTCGGCATTTCAATTTCCATCTCTTGACCAACCACCTCATTTTCAACATTTTGAATACTGATTTCGACTTGCTCTTCAACAACCGACATTTCATTTCCCATCTCCTGAACAGTCACCTCACTTTCAGCACCAGTTTCGACTCGCTCTTCGACAACCGGCATTTCATTTCCTGTCTCCTGAACAGTCAGTTCACTTTCAATACCAGTTTCGACTCTCTCTTCAACAACCGGCATTTCGTTTCCCGCCTCCTGAAAAGCCGCTTCACTTTCAGCACCGGTTTTCACTTCCTCTTCAACAACAGGCATTTCGTTTCCCGACTCCTGAACAGCAGCTTCAATTTCAGCACCAGCTTTTGCTTCCTCTTCAACAACCGGCATTTCGTTTCCCGACTCCTGAACAGCTACTTCAATTTCAGCACCAGCTTTCGCTTCCTCTTCAACAACCGGCATTTCATTTCCCGACTCCTGAACAGTCATCACTTCACTTTCAGCACCGGTTTTGAGTTGCTCTTCGACAGTCGGCGTATCAATTTCCATCCCCTCAACAACCGCCTCATTCTCAGCATTCTGAATACCGGTCTCAACTTGCTCTTCAACACTCAGCATTTCATTTTCAGCATTTTGATTTCCAGTTACGACTTGCTCTTCAACAGTCGGCATCTCATTTTCTGCATTTTGAGTACCGGTTTCGACTTGCTCTTCAACACTCGCCATCTCATTCTCTGCATTTTGAGCACCAGTTTCGACTTGCTCTTGAACGATCGGCATTTCAACAGCATTCTGAGTACCAGTTTCGACTTGCTCTTCGGCAATCGGCATTTCATGTTCTATCTCCTGAGAATCCACTACTACATTCTCACAAAAGGTTTTAGTTTGCTCTTCCGTGGGCCCCACATCTTCAGAATCCGGCACAATTTCATTACAAGTCTTTGCAAGAGAAGTTCCAGTTTTCTCTTGAGCGGGCCCCACCTCTTGAGTATCTGACACAATTTCACTACTAATTTTCTCAAAAGAAGTTCCAATTTGCTCTTCAGTGGTCCCCGCCTCTTGAGAATCCGGAACAATTTCATTACTATTCTCACAAGAGGTTCCAATTTTCTCTTGAGTGGGCTCCACATCTTGAGAATCCGGTACTATTTCATTATCATATGGGTTTTTAATTTGCTCTTGACTCAGCCCCACATCTTGAGAATCCGGTACTGTTTTCTCTAGAAGGTTCTCTGTTTTCTCTTCGATAACAGTCTCTTGAGTACCCGGCACAATTTTCTCTTGAAGGTTCTCTGTTTTCTCTTCAATAACAGTCTCTTGAGAATCCGGTACAATTTTCTCTTGAAGGTTCTCCGTTTTCTCAATAATAATCTCTTGAGAATCCGGTACTGTTCTTTCTAGAAACTTCTCCGTTTTCTCTTCAATAACAGTCTCTTGAGAATCCGGTACTGTTTTCTCTAGAAGGTTCTCCGTTTTCTCTTCCACAATTCTCTCTTGAACTATAACCATCTCATTACTAGTCCCTTCAGAACCGGGATTCTGTTTCTCGAAAATCGATTCCGTTTTCACATCAGACACCGTTTCCATCATCTCTGGAACTATATCAGTCTCATTATTATTAGTCCCCTCCGAACTGGGATCCTGTTTCTCAGAAACCGATTCCGGTTTTTTTTCATCAGAAACCGTTTCTGTTTTCTCTGTAACTGCGGTCATTTCATCATTAGTCACCTCAGAACCAGGATTTACTTTCTCGGAAACCAGTTCCGTTTTCTCATCAGAAACTATTTCCAATTTCTCTGTAACTCCAGCCACTTCATTATTACCGTCAATAGAATCTTCTACTGTCGGCTTTTCAACTGTTTCAATTTTATCTTGAGAATCAGTTTCTGTTTTCTCTTTCACACTGCCCGCCTCATTTTCAGTCTTTTCAGAGTCCATTTCCATCGGCTCCGGCTCTTTTACAGCCTCCTTTTCACTCTCATTTATAACCGCCTCATGAGAATCTATTTCAGCTGACTTTTCAACAGTTTCATTACTGGCGTGTTGAGAAACAACCTGAATTTGCTCCTGAGTGCTCGATTCTATTTTCTCCGTCGGAATCTCATTACCGTTTTTTTCAGAATCCGTTTCCACTTGAACTGTCAGCTCTTTTTCAGCCTCTTTTGGGCTCTCATTCATAACTGGTTCTACAATCTCAGAACTCAATTGAGAAGGAACATCAATTCCCTTCATTTTCTCATCAGGTTTATTTTTATCACTCTCACCCGACTCAGGATTTTCTATTTCCTTCTCTTTCACACCAATCTTATTTTCATTTTCACCCTCATTACCAACAGCCAACTCAGATTTCGCCTCCATTGCCTGAGCCAAAGGAACTGAAGCTTCCACACTAGCTGAAGTAACTGCCAGCTCAGATTTGTTATCAGCTGGAGTCTCCATTTCCTGCACAACAGGCATAGTAACAGGCGATGCTGCTGAGGTGGCAACAGGAGTTTCCGACGCTGATGTGGCGACAGGAGCATCAGATGCTGAAGTGGCAAGAGGAGTTTCTGGTACTGACGCGGCAAGAGGAGTTTCTGGTGCTGACGCAGCAACAGGAGCATCTGGTGCTGACGCGGCAACAGGAGCATCTGGTGCTGACGTGGCAACAGGAGTAACTGGTGCTGACGTGGCAACAGGAGCAACTGGTGCTGACGTGGCAACAGGAGCATCTTTTTTAACAGGAGTTTCTGACGCTGACATAGCGACGTGACTTTCTGCCGATGATGTGGCGCCAGGACTAACAACATCAGACTGCTTAGCTAAGCGGGCCCGCCTCTCAGCCGCTGACGTGGCACCTCTCGTTTTCGGCTCGCTCTCAACAACCGACCTCCTCGGTCTACCTCTCTTCTTCTGCCCTGTCTCAACTGGAGAGGATTCCACCTTTCTCTCTTCCTCTCCAGTAGATACCACAGTCGACTTCCTTCTGCGACGCGAAGAAGTCTCAACTGCCAGCTTTTCAGTTACGGGAGTCTCGGTTACGGGAGTTTCGGTTATGGGACCGGCGAAATTGAACATCTTTTCAAAGCCAGGTGGCGGAGTCTCAGTTACGGGTTCCACGCCAGCTGGCACAGTTGAACTCTCGACATTCGGTTGGGGAATAGCTCTGATTGGATTAGCTGCAATTGGTGGAGGAGCATCAAGAGTCTCTTTCGTCTCGCTAGCTGTACTCTCATCTTTTTTAGCATCCTCTTGCGAGATCTGAGGAACAGGAGAGGGGTCAGCATTTTGCGGTTTTCTCCCCCTTCTTTTCGGAATTGCATCTCCAGGTCTGATTTGTTGAGCCGGCCTCCTGCCTCTGCCCCGCCCCGATGACGTGGCGCCTCTAACAGGAGGAGTAACCGCCACATCAGCAGACTCAGCTTCCTTCTTCTCACTTGCTTCATCTCCCTTTACTGTATTACTAAATACAGTAGTTTCAGGTGTTTTTGCTGGAGTAGGATTATTCACTACAGCTGTGCGTTTCGGTCTGCCTCGGCCCCGCTTAGCTGGCGGTGTTATCTCCTGAGGTGGAGGAACCACAACTACAGGAGTTTCTGTTACAGGAGTTTTAGTTACCGTAGTTTCGGGTTCTTTCTCTTTTACAGGAGTTTGAGATGGAGTTTGAGAGAGCTGCTCTAAGCTTCCTGTTTTATTTCCTTCTTCATCATCTTTTGTTACAGCCGGAGTTGGATCGGAATCGGTTGGAGGATCTTTTTGTAAAATGGGTGAAGGATCCGATCCGTCAGGAGACTCGGCCTGACAGAGCTTCTCGAATTCTTCCTCTGTCCATTGGTCCTCATAAGATCTCACCTAAGAAAAGAAAGAGCACCAGTTTCAATTTTCAGTCATTTAGAACTTAAAAGAAAAGGAGAAATTTGCGAAAAAGCCCTGTGTTATGCTTAAATTGCAAAATGCCCCTCCATTATTGGAAATTGCAAAAAATCCTCTATTCTTTAGGAAATTGCAACAAAGCATAATGGAGGGGATTTGTTGCAATTTGAGCGTAATACAGGGGCTTTTTTGCAATTTAAGCATAATGCAGGTTTTTTTTTTTCTTGCAAATTTCTTCAAAAAGAATATACCTCTCTAGCCCTTTTGCCTCTGCCGTATTTCAGAGCTTGCTGTGAGTCAAGACCCAAAGATCCTCTTTTTTTCTTGGATCCCGATATCGATTGAGGTGGCAACGGTTTTGACTCGGTTTCATTCAGCTTCATGGCTTTGCAAAAGGGAATTAAATCGGCGTCCGTTATTAAACGAGGAGGCAGTTGGATTGGCTGGTCTGATTTTAAAGAGGATGAGGAGCCGGATTCTTGGAGCAGTTTTAACCATGTTGCCTGGATTTTGAAAGGATGAAAATAGTTAATTTTTTTGTTTTTTCTAAGTTAAAGTGGAAAAAGAATTTTGGAGACGTACTATTTCTTCTTCACGCCTCTGATTGTCGACTGATTCGAAGACGTCGATCTCAGATTCACTGCAATTTGTTTAATGAGAATTTTTTTTGACATCATTTTAAGAGAAGTATAATAAATGAGTTAAATAAATAAGGAAAGAATATTAGAGAATTGTTTCGAGACTTGCCTTCTAGCAAGGATCACATTGAGAGAGTCATCGGCCAGCACAGGAGCCGCTTCTTCTTTCTTACACTCTCTTAGCAGATTTTCTAGATATTCTCTCCTATCTTCAGCACTGCACATCCAAAAAAAAAATTATTCATACAAATATTTTATAGTTTGCACTTAATGTTTTGTGAGATTTTTTAATGAAGAAAAAAGACTACCTAGTATTATTATCAAAGAATCCAGCAGTGATGCTCTGGTTAGCAACGCCTAGCTTGTGCTCAGCTGAAGCTCTAACTTGTTCTTCCACTGATCGAACCTTTTTTTATCAAAAAAAGAAATTAAAAAGGAGCATAAAAATAATTAATAGATATAAAAGTACAACTCAGCAATTCAGTAACAAATTTAATAGTCATTGATCTGAAAATGTTACTGTCTCTAGACGTAAAACAAGCACATCCTTCTTTTGACCGATTCTGTGTGCTCTGGCTTGAGCTTGCAAGTCAACCTGACAGAAAATTAAGGAAATATATTAGAAATATATCTGATGTATATCCATGCATGTAACTTTACATATAAAATTTTGAATATCCTATTTGCTATAAAGGAAATGCAGTTTTGTTGTTCAGGCTTGCCTGTGGGTTCCAATCAGTATCGAATATGATGACAGTATCAGCTGCTTGAAGATTCACTCCCACGCCTCCCGCTCGAATACTATAATTAATAAAAAATAATCAAATAAAGGCACAATTAAATAAATCCTTAATTGTTCAATCAACTCAATTTATCCCAATTTTGTCACAATTGACTTTAATTACCACATTTATGCCTCAAACAACCCAATTTAGCCTCAATTGACCCTCAATCACACAACTAAATAAAACAAATCGTTCCAAGTCAAATCACACTTCTTTAAAACATATCAAACAAATGCACAACTAATCTTTAGTCATCAAATCAAACTCAATCCACCCCAATCTTACCATACAACCCACTCTAATCCCCACATCTACACCTCAAAAGTCAAAACAACCCAACTTTAATCCCCCTCAATCAACCCTCAATCACACACCCAAATAAAACAAACAGCCCCAACATTTCAAACCACAATTCTTCAAACAAAACGGGCATTAAATATCTACCTGAGGAGGAAAATGAAGGCGGGGGAATCGGGGCGGTTGAACTCCTCGATGAGCGCGCCTCGGTCCATGCCAGAAGTGTGCCCGTCCAACCGCAGATATCTGTACTTTTTCCAGGCTAAATAATCCTCCATCACGTCGAGCAGCCTCGTCATCGTCGAAAATAACAAAACCTTCCGAAAAGGAAATAAGGTTAAAGAACTGTGTTATGCAGATACTTCATAAATCAAGCTCCGTCGTGTTGGACACTGTATCAGATATCGAAAAGTGGGGTACTCCAAACGTATTTGAATATTTTATTTTCAAAGAATACCACACGTTTTCAAATACGTCTCTTTCGATATATAAACATTATACTTGGTACATGAAATATATATAATAGATGTTTCTGTTGGCTTAAAAAATAAATTATTATTAGTAAAATATTATATATAATATACGTATCGTATCGTATTGTATCTTATATTTTTTATAAAATTATCGTATCGCCATATTTGTGTTGCTTTGGTATCCGTGCAACATAGTGAAAAAGTAAGCTTCAAAACAGGAGAATGAACATAGAAAATAGATTAAATAAAGTACCCGATGACCAGTGGCTTTGAGTTTGGGAAGAATCCGATCAAGCATCTCAAGCTTTCCACAGTGCCTCACGACATTTGGAAGATAATGTTTAGGCAACATACTCTCAACCTACTCACAAAAAGAAAACATCAGAAAACACAAATAGACAATTAAGGGAAAAGAAATTAATTTTGGTATCAAGCGCTAAATTGGAATTGAATAAAGTACCTGTTCGTGATGCAGCTGGCTGAGATATGGATGGTTGCAAATGTTCCGTAATTCCATCACAGTATTGTGCACTGAACGGCCCTGTTTTTGAAGAATATAAAATAAATTAAAATAACATCTAATTAAAGAAAAAGCATGGAAGAATATACTAGAATGTTAATGCACCTTTGAATTTCCAATTTGACCGAGATTATCCTCTACACGTTTCATCAGAAGCTTTTGGTAAGCTGAAGCCTCGCATCTCACCAGCCTCTCAATCTTTTCAGGCAACTCATTTTCCACCTAGAAATGCATAAATACCATACAATATTTTAATTTTAACCATCCATTTAAATAAGTTACTTTGATTTAAGTGCATATCAATATTGAAAAAGAAATAAAAGCGCACCTTATGTTTGAGCCTTCTAAGAACAAACGGGCGAAGGACTTGGTGGAGACGGTTTATGATCAGAAGATTTTCCTCCTCAGAAAGCAAAGCCTTCACACAAAATCAAAAGTGAAGCAAAACATTAATTATTTTGGAAGAGCATTACAACAATTAGTATAAAAATTAAATACAAGGCTTACTTCATCTAGGGAATTGTCACCAGCACTCTCAAACGGCTTGTTAAACCACTGAGAGAAATCCTCTGACGAGTTGAAAATACTCGGCAGCAAGAAGTTCAAAAGCGCCCAAAGCTCCTCAAGATTATTCTACACAAACAAAAAATTCCACACGCAAAAGAATCTCAATTAAACAAGGGTACATACAACATTTCCATTTTTTAGCAGTACACATGAAACCATCCTTTCATACAAAAAGGTAATTTCGCAAAAAAGACCCAGCATTATTGAAAATTGCAAAAAAAAAGCCCCTATATTATTGCCGAAATTACAAAAGAAAACCCTACCGCTAGTTAGAAACTACCACCGTCAAAAATTAACTAATTAAAGTATAAAAACTAACGGTGTTAACTAACAGTGAGCTTTTTTGCAATTTCGGCAATCCAATCATGGATGGGCTTTTTCGCAATTTCACTATAACAAAAAGTCAATTCCACAAACTTCCCCATAAAACAAAAACAAAAAAATTCCCCTTAACCAATTACCTGAAGAGGAGTTCCGGTGAGAAGTAACCAGTGATAATATTCAGACAAGTTACGGGGTTAGGGGGGTTCTGAAGGAATCTAAAACGCGAGGTTTATTTGATAATACATAATATTCAGAAAAGTCTAAGGGTTTTTTTGCAAATTCCCCATTACATACTTGAAGGGGAGTTCTGGTGAGAAGCAACCAGTGATAAGTCTGGTAATGCTTCAAATCAGCATTTAATTTACACAAGGCACTCTTGATGCGGTGGCCCTCGTCGAAACAAGGGCATATACAACATTACCCATTTTGCAGGGGTAAACATGAAACTGTCCCTTCATACAAAAAGGGAATTTTGCAAAAAGCCCCTGCATTATTGAAAATTACAAAAAAGCCCCTATATTATTGCCAAAATTTAAAAAGCCCCGACCGTTAGTCACAAGCTAAGACCGTCAAAAATGTAACTAATAGTAGGGGCTTCTTTGTAATTTCGGCAATATTGTAGGGGCTATTTTTCAATTTCCAATCATACAGGGGCTTTTTTGCAAAATACAACACAGGACCACTTCCGCAAATTTCCCCATAAAAGACAAAATCTCCCAACAAACCTGAAGAGGGGTTCCGGTGAGGAGCAGGCGGTGGTAGCTCTGGTAGTGCTTGAGGTCCGCATTTAATTTACATGAGGCGTTCTTGATGCGGTGGCCCTCGTCGATGATGATGTAGTGCCACTGGATCTTGCTCAGCTTCGGCCGGTCGTGCTTGTTCATCAGGTACTCGTACGTCGTTAAGAGCACGTTGAACCTCTGGTGGATTATCATCTCCCTGGGAGGAAAAAAAAGATAATTAAAATTCAGAGACGGCATCTAACATGCAAGAAATTAACTAGTACACATTACGCAACAAATAAAATAATGTACATTCGTAGTATATACACAGTAGATATTAACTAATGTTGTTAGATCTTAACAAACGGTAGGATTTTTTGGCAATTTCTTATAGAATATATAGAATATAGGGGCTTTTATGCAATTTAAGCATAATGCAGGGGCTTTTATGCAATTTTTTAAAGAAAAGAGAATGGAATCTTACTTGAAAAGTCTGCGTCTTTCTTCAGGAGGACCAGCATAGGCGATTTTATTAATGCTAGGGGCCCAGAAGTTAAGTTCCGATTCCCATCCCGGCAGAACGGACGACGGCACGACCACCAAGAACGGCCCTCTGTCGTTCTTGGTTTCCATCAGATAGCACAACAGAGATATCACCTATCAAATATGAGAATATTGTTAGACCTAACTAGTGTAATTAGTGAAAATATTCAGTATTTGTTTGTGCTACAGCGATAAATGCACCGTTAGTCCATGTACTTTAATAGGATTGGAATTTAGTCCCTGTACTATTGATTTGGCATGTTTGGTCCCTGTACTTTAAAGAATTATGCGTGGTTGGTTAGTCCCTAATTCAGACTAACATGCATGTTTTCATGAAGTTCAAGGACCAATCATGTCAAATTAATAGTACAGGGACTAAATTACAATCCAACTAAAGTATGGAGACTAATGGTGCATTTATAGGGCATGTTTGTTTTGGTGTATTTGAGGGATTGTGTTTGTAAATGCAAGAGTTGGAATGGAATTAGTTGTTTGATTTTGAGAAATCCTGACAGAAACAATTGTAGTTTACACTCAAGAAGTTTGTATTATGAAACACACGGACTCGCTAATTAACATATGATTGAAGTACATGATTGTTTTTGATAAATTTTAATTAAATCGGTTATGATTCACATAAAATAAAGCTAATCAACCAACTAACACAACATTAATGATTTTTGACAAAAAAATTAAACAACAATTTTTTAAATTCATGCTTTATAAATTGTAATACACCACATCAAACATGCAACATGAATCATCAAATACACATTTTTGGAATACATGTATATTGAAATACACCAAAATCAAACATGCCTATGATAATAACATACTGAGGTGAGAGAAACATTTGAGTACCTGGACGGTTTTACCGAGACCCATTTCATCAGCAAGAATCCCGTTCAAGTTGTTATTGTATAAAGAAACCAACCATCTGAGTCCGTTCAGTTGGTATCTACAATAGTTTTTTTGAGAGGGCAATACATTCATGATATTTGTCAAGTAATATATAATTTTATTGCTAAAATATAAAATGGAGAATTAAGTTTATGAAATCACAGTCAGATTATATTCACTCACTCTCGTAATTTTCCGCCCTGAAGATAAGTCGGCTGCTGATGAATAGTCTCCTTTACGCTGAAAAAATAAATAATACAAATATGAATTATTTATTACTTGGAAACATTCCTGTTGAAAAAAAGAAAGAGAAATATCCAAAAGATCATAGCGTAATAAAAATAGTTAAAAGGTTTTGGACATAAACTCTTCAATAGAAGTTAGAATTAAAGTTCACAGCATAACAATAACAATATAATACACAAACTGGCTATAACGAAGTACCTGTGAGCGAGCTTATAATACTTCTCATTGCTCTCAAGATAATTCTAAAACATAAAAAAAACGACATTTACAAAACAATCAGAACAAGAAAAAAAAATCATTTTAAAAAAATGACAATAAAACCTGAGGGTTGTCGCTTTCTTCATCAATCTCATTCGAAACCTCGTTCTTATCATACGAACTGGACACCTCCAGTTCGTTTCCTCCAAACCGTTTATTATTATCTATCGCCTTAGCAGTTTTCAGTTTCGACCCTAATTGTGAGAGATATTTCTCCGTCTCCTTCAAAAGCTTGTCAACCCTGTCCGATTTGGCATCCTAATAAAACAAAAATATGATACAAAGGTTTTAACCCAACTTTTTTTATATAATTCATGAAAAATGAATAAATTAAAAGGTAAATAAGCGGACCTTGACCATTCGAAGATAACCCTCAACATCATTATTCTTCAAAAGGTTAATTTTCTCTCTCTGGATCCGATCGAATTTCTCCTTGAGGATTCTCTCCTTTCTCTTGTGGAACTCTCTCACAAACCGGTTGAGGCCTTGAAGCCTTCCTCTCTTCGCCTTGAACCCTTCTTCCAATCTCTCTCTACAAAAAATCCCCACAAAAAAATAAAAAATCTAAATTACAACAATGAACAGTCATCTATCTAAAGGGACTAATAGACCAATAGTACAGAATTGCAACCCTATTAAAGTATAGGGACTAACGATGCATTTTATCACAATCTTATTTTAAATGATATAACGAAGAAAGAGAGAAAAATTGTTAATATTTCAAAATATTTTTCAGCGATCAAACTATTATAAGTAACGGGTTTAACTTTAAACTAATAGTAGGAGCTTTTTTGCAATTTTGGCAATAAAGCAAGGGCTTTTTTTGCATCCAATAATGAAGGGGCTCTTTCGCAAATTTCCCTAACACAAAAACTAGGTCGATCAACAGACCTGTGAGATTCAACATCGCCAAAGAAATCCTTCTGCTTCTCTTTGATCCGCTTCTGTCTCTCTTCCTTCATCTTCTGCTCGATTCTCTCCAATTGCTTCGCTCGCCTACCGTGTCTGAATTTCTTGAACGATTTCAGCCGCGCCATGTCTGTGTTGACCGGTTTGAAGAAATCATTCATAAAATCACTGCACCACAAAAAAAAGTCATAAATAATGAAATAATAATGATGATAATAATGATAATAAATTATAATATAATAGTATATATTACTTGCGCAAACGGCTTTGAAGGCCAAGAAGCTGGAGCTTCTTCAACTCAATCACGCTCTTCGTTTTGGCAGCAATATCTTCCGACGAGTTCACAGTTTCCTAAAATAAAACAAAAAAAATATATTAAAACATCTTCAAAATGTACAATTCCACACAACTCCACATAAAAAAAAAGCATCTTAACTAACAAATACCTTTAATTTCTGAAAGCGGGCCTTGATTCGCTCCACGCCCTTCTTCTGCTTGACTTCCCATTTCTGTCCGTCCCTCACTTTCCTTTTTCGGTAATCCATTATCCATTTATCACAAGTGGTGTATTTAGGCGGCGAGCCTGCCACCTCATCCAAGTCAAAAGTCCCTCCTTCTTCTTGATAAACCCACTGGTCAAACTCATTGTACACATTACTCGACCCGATATTTCCCTTATAATGCCCCACCATATTCTCCTCTTGATTATTATTATTATTCATATTATTATTCCGTAAAGGGTTAGGGTTAGGGTTAGAATTCTCCCCTTCATGAACTGGCACTTTAACAGTTTCTTTTGGGATGTTGGAATTGAGGCCCAAGAGAGATTGATTAAGATAGGCTCGGTTCTGAAGCATGGCAGCTGCGTTGACATTCTGCCTCGAGATCTGTGCGGCCAATGACGGCTCGACAGCTGGCGCTTGTTGTTTAATAACAGGAGGTGTTTGAATTTGAGTTTGTTTATTAGGTTCAGGATCGGCTGGCCTGTCGGAGCTTGGGGCCCGCTTTTGTCTTTTAGTGGCCGGTTTTGAACTGGAAGCGGTTTCTATTGTGCTTCCTGCTGTTTCCTTTGCGGAATTATCTGTGCCTCTGCTCTCGCTTCCCATTTGGCCTCCGCCTAAAAATAAAAAAATAATTTAATATGATTAGCCTAAACCCTAAAACCTAAGAAAGACTGAATAAAGAGAGTTTTCATGTAAGGAATGGCTATACTTTCAACTGGGTTGACTTCACCAAGTGCAATGTCAATGTGCAGCTTCCTAGGCACCATGCTATTTCTGCATGGATAAACAAAATGAATATTTTATGCAACTTGCATAGAAAAAATATTATTTTTTTGGGATAAATAATGTATAATACCGAAAAGCGAGAAAGACAAGACACTGGGCTCTGAGTTGCTTAAGCTGCTGCTCTTTGAAGGGATTTGAAGGCCTATTTGAATCTCTTATGTTCCCAATTTGCCCTTGTGACCCGCTTCCCTATCATGCAGAGAGAAAATATAGGTTAAAAGAAAAAAAATCAAAATAAATTAGTAAGAGTTGATGTTCTAAAGATATTCAAGAAATCCAATAATGGAAATTATTTTTCTTCCCCTTACAATTTCTTCATATGGTAGTCCATGCTAAAAATAGATCACAATTACTAATAGCTGATTAAGGAATCCATACATGCAAATAACATAAGCTAAGCAATACAATTCATTGTTTAGCACAAATGAACAATTACTTATTGCTAATTAATGATTTCTATTTTATATCTAATTTTTCTTTTTTCCAAGTGAAAAGATATCAAATTTTAGTGCCAATATCCCTATATTTTTCTTGTACTTCGCCTTTGTACCACCAAAACAAAAAACATAAAACATAGATACGACCAAACCTTAATACAAAATTAGTACCTGGCTTAACTGAGCAGCACTTAAGAGCTCTTTGCCTTTTTCTGAACTCTGAGATCCCGCAAAAACCTGCAGATTCCTAGGCATCTGAAACTGCGAATTAGAATCCGGATTCCCAAATCCAGCACTCATCTGATTGGTCGAAAATTCCATTTTAGGCCCCCCAAAAGAACCAAACATATTGCTTCCAGAAACCCCTTGATTCATTTTTCCTGACAAAAACAAAACACAATCTACTTAAAAAACAAAAAAAAATCGAACAAAAAGCACGATCTACAAACAGATTAACAAAATACCTTCAAGATTCACACCAGGAGAATTAGATCTGGCGAGATTAGCAATAGATCCTTGTGGATTAGTACTTTTAGAACCCATATTCATCTGATTCCATCCAAATCCAGGCCCAAAATTCCCACCTTGAGGCCTGAAATTCATCCCGCCTTTTTGCATCTCAACAGGAATATTCCCACTGTGCACATTTCCAGAACCGAACGGACTATTCATATTCCCAACAGGCCTCCCTGCGAAATGCTGACCTGGCAGACCGGGTCTACCGTGGACCGGGTCCATCTGCTGCTCCTGCTGCTGAGATCCTTCGCCTTTTTTGACAGGCTGTTTTCCTTTTCTGGAGTTTGCCGTGTCCGACTTAGGATTTTCTTGGGATTTGGAATCCGGGTTCTTGCGCTTGTTTGTGGGATTTGGTTTCTCGGTTTGTTCGTCGGATTTTATGGAGTCGTGTCGCGATGCGTCCTGCGAGTGCTGAGACCTTGTGTCTTGTGAGCCCTCGTGAGCTGGCGGCATTAAATTTGGATTCATGCCTTTAAAGGAGATAAAAATTAAATTTGTTAGTAACTGAAAATTGACTGGAAAAGATGTGGTGAGTTGCAGTTTAATCCCTGAAGTTTGTCTGAGTATTAAGAAGGCCCCTTGTTAACATTTAATTTGACCCAATTTGACTCAATTTACCCTCAATAGACTCGATTAACCTTCATCTGAAATTTTTTATAAACTTGTAAAGCCTTTAGGACACAAATACATTAGTAACGTAAATTTGACTACAAATATGGTAGGGTTGCAGTTTAGTCCCCGAAGTTTGTCCAATTATCAAAAAAGTACCTCTTTAACGTCTAATTTAACCCAATTTGACTCAATTTACCCTCCTCAATTTAACATCAACTGAACAATTAGCTCAGCTTTCATTTATTTTATTTTTGGCAAGTAGTAAACAAAACTACCTGGTGGATTTTGCCATGGATGTGATTGGTTAGAAAGCAATTCATTTTCCTTAGATGGCCCACCACTGCCACTTGCACCTTCGCCAAATTGCGAATCGCCAGCTGTCGATTTGGCTGCTTCTATCAAAGAATTCATGTCCAATCTGTTCTGACTTATCACACTTTCCATTGCCCTGTCAAAAATAATCAACAAATTTTTAGCATTTGGTACCATATAATGTATAAACTCAATATTACAAGAAGAACAAGTTGAAGGAAAAAGACAAGTGATGTTTTGTGATTTACCTTGAGATAACTTGGTATGGAAGTGTGTTCTCTTTCCCGCTTCTCCTCATGTGGAGACATATCTACACAAAGACGGCAAAATTTAAACAAAAATTAGAGTAAGAAGTAAAATATATGATTTAGGATATATGAAAAGAGAAATATTTACGTTACGTACCATGTAAAGTTTGGTTGCTAACTTAGCAGGTTCATCTTTCGACTCGTGAATAAGCCTCTCGAGTAATTTCGCTGCCTCCATTTCCAAATTTGGCCCGCCAGTACCCATCAATTCTCAACAAAACTAATCAGCATAAAAGAAACAGTTAAAACTCGTAATAAACTGAAATTACTAAAACCAACTTTAAAAAGAAAAATAATCACGACATGTCTTTTCAACTAATTTCCACAGATGTCACTTAATTACACGTTGTTCCTATTTTTAAGGTGGTGATTAACCATGATCCGTAAGCTTCTCTATATGTTAAGTAATAAAGCACTATAAGGCATAATTAATAAACTCAAATATAACTTCCATATCTACTCCTCTCTCAAACCCTCTTTTCAAACTCTAATTTCATCTCTATTCAACTCCACTTCACCTGTAAACTAACGGAGCCGTCATGACAAGAGATTTCTCCTCCAAACCCTAGAAAGATGAATTTCACAAGGCGGAGGAGAAGATCGGAGCGGCAAATTGAGTTCGCAGATCGGAGATGCACGAGCGAGAGGAAATCGATCGGCGAGTTAGGGTTTGGTGATTGATTCTCTGACGGAAATGTGTTGCGAGAGAAAATGGTGATGGCGCGTCGGGTTGTCCGTGAGGTAAGATTGTGAGAATAAAAATGCTATTTGGTTTGGAGAAGAGGATCTGAATTGGGCCGTTGGGCCTGTAAAGGTTGTAGCTAAAGATTTTTTCTTTTTTGGTACCACTCTTTTAAAAAATAAATCAGCAAATACCACTCATTTCAAAAATAATGAGGTATCTATCATTTCCGTCATTACTGGTGGCGAAACAGGTATTGTTCCGCCACTAGTAGGGGCGGAATATGTGAATTTTATAATTTTTCAAAAATGGGGTTAATTAGTGAAAAAACGTGTTCCGCCGAAGCAAGAAAAAAATTAATTTTTTCTCAGGAAAAAAATACAAATTTTTTTTTTCATGTTCCACCACTAGCTATGGGAGAACAGTATTTTCCGCTACTACTTGTGGCGAAACAACATTTTTTACACTAATTAATCCTGTTTAGCCAGCCAAATAGGAAATTTTTGAAAATACTGAAAATTCACATGTTCCCCACTACTAGTGGGGGAACAACATCTGTTCCACAACTAGTAGTGGCGGAAATAGTAGATATCTCATTATTTTAAAATAAGTAGTATTTGCTGATTTATTTTTGAAAAGAGTGCTAAAAAAAATGTTCCGGAGAAGAGATCTGAATTGGGCTGTTGGGCCTGTAAAAGGTTGGAAACAAAAGAATTTTGTAATGGGCCGGTAAAAGGTTGGAAACAAAAGAATTTTGTAATGGGCCGGCCCATAACAGAAAACCTAAACCTAATTCTCCGAATTTGGAATGAAAAAGCATTGCAGCACAGCTTCTCCATCTCTCCTCCCAAACTCACTCTCTTTTCTTTCCTTCTCTCTTCCTCCAGAAACCACGAAGCAAATCAAATAAATCGCCGCCCATCACATTTTCTCTCAGAACTGTGCCGGTCTAGTCTATCGAGAGTTCTACAATACGATGGCTGCTTCGATGATGCAGCCGCAGATAATCCTGCTGAAGGAGGGAACGGACACGGCGCAGGGGAAGGGGCAGCTGATCAGCAACATCAACGCGTGCACGGCGGTGGCGGACACGATCCGGACGACGCTCGGCCCGCGCGGCATGGACAAGCTCGTGCACGACGACAAGGGCAACACCACCATCTCCAATGACGGCGCCACCATCATGAAGCTCTTGGACATCGTGCATCCCTCGGCCAAGATCCTCGCTGATATCGCCCGATCTCAGGACTCCGAGGTATTGTAGGAATGAGAAAATATTTTTTGGAAAAATGTTTTTTAAGAAAATTAGATGGAAACGTGGATGGAGGTTTTTTTTTTGTAATGGAAAAGTTTATCATAGGGGGGGTTTGTAAATCTGAAAATATAGGTTCTTTTGTAATATTGAAAAAGTTAGGGGGTTATTTGTAAATTTCCCTATATTTTTCTACTTTTTGTATGTTTTAGGTGGGTGATGGGACGACAACTGTGGTACTTCTGGCGGGCGAGTTTCTCAAGGAGGCGAAACCTTTCGTAGAAGACGGAGTTCACCCTCACAATATTATCAAGAGCTACAGAGCCGCTTCTACTCTTGTTTGTTTCTCTGTTCTTTGCCCTAACAACCAACATTTCTCCTTTCTCATTTTGGGTTTCTAAAACCCTAAGTAGCGTTTCTCTTTTCTCGTTTTGGATTTCTTAAATTCTTTTTTTTTTGTTTGAAGGCGCTTGAGAAAATAAAGGAGTTGGCGGTGAGCATCGAAGGGAAGAGTCTGGAGGAGAAGAAGGAGCTCTTGGGAAAGTGTGCGGAAACGACGCTCAGCTCGAAGCTGATTGGTGGAGAGAAAGAGTTCTTCGGAAAAATGGTGGTTGATGCTGTGCTTGCTATTGGCGATGACGATAGATTGAACCTTATTGGAATCAAAAAGGTAAATTAGCCTTAAATTAGGGTTTTATTGGGGTTTAGGTTTTCGATTAAACCTTATTGGGATCAAAAAGGTAAATTAGCTTAGGGTTGTGTTGAGTGGTTGTGTTACAGTTTGAGTGATGTACTGATCCAGTGTAATTAGTTTAGGGTTTTATTATGGTTTAGTTTATAAAAAATGTAGCATTTGGAAGTTAAATTAGGGTTTAGGTTATCAGTACAGTGTTTGTTGTGGTCTGAGTGATGTACTTGGTTTTAGGGTTTTGGGGTTTATGCTTTAGATGGAATAAGTGACAAATTAATTTAAAAAAAATGATGGTCAGTTCTATTGTTCTGTAGTGTACACTATCCTTTTAATAGGGATATAATATCTAGTGCGAATAAATTTGACTTTTTTTTATAATTTTGGTTTTAATTTTTTGTTTTTTCAGGTACCTGGTGGGACCATGAGAGATTCTTTTCTGGTAAAAGGCGTTGCATTTAAGAAGACTTTTTCGTACGCCGGTTTTGAGCAGCAGCCTAAGAAATTCCTAAACCCTAAAATTCTCTTGCTCAATATAGAACTCGAGCTTAAATCTGAAAAAGAAAACGCCGAAATCAGGTAAATAATTAATCACAAAGTAATTTCTCTGTTTTATTATCTTCAGAAAAGAATTGGTGAAATAACTTAACAATTATTTTTTAATTTGTTTGTAGATTGTCGGACCCGTTACAGTACCAGTCAATCGTTGATGCTGAGTGGAATATTATTTATGACAAGCTTGATAAATGCGTGAAAAGCGGAGCCAAAATCGTGCTGTCTCGATTGGCTATTGGTGACCTAGGAACCCAGGTATATTTATATCATATTATATTGCCACTAAACCCTAATTATTCGTTTTACATGGAATTATACCATATAATTCCGCAAGATGCTATTTAAATTATTTCTCTCCAACTCATCGAATCTGATAGTTTTCTCTACTGATGCTACAATATCAAGCTTATTATTAACTAATCAGATTACTGATATATTACTGTTCTTACTAATATTATCATTAATATTTTTGTGATGTGTAGTATTTTGCTGATAGAGATATATTCTGTGCTGGGCGAGTGGCCGAAGAGGATCTTCATAGAGTCGCTGCAGCAACTGGCGGCACTGTTCAGACTTCAGTCAATAATGTTATTGATGAGGTTCATTCTTCATTTCTTAAATTCTAACTTCTGATTGGTTAGGGTTTAGGGTTTATGGCTGGATGGAACTAATTACTGGTTTAATTGTTTTTTGTAAAAGGTACTGGGGCAATGTGAAGTGTTTGAGGAGAGACAAGTTGGAAATGAAAGGTTTAATATTTTCAGTGGATGCCCTTCTGGCCAAACTGCAACCATTGTGCTCCGTGGTGGGGCCGATCAGGTAATATTATACTTCTTTAATGTACATGTATGTAGGTATGTTTATATACTTGAGTGAATGAATATTTATTTGGTTGTATGGTTTTAGTTCATTGAAGAAGCAGAGAGGAGTCTTCACGATGCGATAATGATTGTGAGAAGAGCTCTTAAAAACTCGACTGTTGTGGCTGGTGGTGGTGCTATTGATGTATGTATTTTGCATAGCATTTCATTAATTATATATATAAGTTTGCCTGTTTAACAAATATGTGTTTTATTTTATTCGATATTTATTTTGTAAATGACAGATGGAGATAAGCAAGTACCTGAGACAGCACGCGAGGACAATTGCAGGGAAGTCCCAATTATTTATCAACGCTTATGCAAAAGCCCTTGAGGTATTATTTCATATTTTTTCTATTAACTATGTTGTTTGCCATAAGTTAATACTATAGTCAATGAAATATGTGATTAATTTAGGTCATTCCACGACAACTTTGCGATAATGCTGGATTTGACGCTACTGATGTGCTTAATAAGCTGAGGCAGAAGCATGCATCTGGTTTGCTTCTTTTCTTTTTGATCTTTTAATGTGATAAAATAAGATTTAAACTTTTTTATTAATAAATTGATTTTTAATTTGTAATAATTGCAGGTGAAGGTGCAAATTACGGTGTGGATATCAATACAGGTGGTATTGCAGATTCCTTTGCTAACTTTGTGTGGGAACCTGCTGTTGTTAAGGTACTTTAATTTATTTATATTTTATTTTATTGTATTTTCTGTACTTTTATTTCTTTATCTGTATTTATATTTTATTATATATTTGTTGTTATTTACTTGTTTATTTTTTTCGGTAGATAAATGCTATAAATGCTGCGACTGAAGCCGCTTGCCTTATTTTGAGTGTCGATGAGACAGTGAAGAACCCTAAGGTAATTTATAAAAAAAATGTCATTTGTAAAAAAGCCCTTTGTTTTGTCTAAATTGCAAAAAATGCCTGCATGTCGGGAAACAGCAATGAAACCCTTCTATTCCTTGAGAAGTTTAAATAAGGTCCATGTCTAATTTTGAGTGAGCTTTCTTAAAAAATGCTTTACTACATGATAATAAAACATGATTGCAGTATAGTATTGTCTATAGTGCAAATATTCTTTAATTAGCTATATTCATTTTTAATATTTGCACTATCGGTCCATCAGGTTGCCATCGTTCTTTATTCTCTCTTTTGCAATTTAGGCATAAAATAGGTTTTTTTTGGCAAGCTTATCATTTATAAATATTGCTAAGTTTAACTATGTTTTATGATTTTTTTAAGTCGGAGAGTGCACAAGGGGAGGCTGCGGCACGTGGCATGCCGGGAATGAGGGGGCGCGGTGGCCGAGGCATGAGGAGACGTTGAGATTTTATTTTCCTCTTTTGTCCTTTTGTGGGACCTTTTTTGCAGCAATTATTACAAGATTGTTGGACTTTTGATTTTTTTTTTTTTTTTATTATGATGCTTTGTTGGAAACACTTTTCGTTTAGTGGGTTGAAGTTTGGGATTATGTTTTGGAAGGGTGGTGACTGGTGTGTAGCTTGTTGTTTTTGATACTTTTAGTACTTGTGTTAGGTACTATTGTTGTGATGTTTTAGCTGAGGCTTTTAGTACCTTTTTATGTGTTTTAGTTGAAGTTAGGGATGATGTTTTGGAAGGGCGGTGAGTGGGGTGTAATATTGTTGTTTTTGATACTTTTAAGAATTGTGCTATGTATTGTTGTGATGTTTTAGCTGAGGCTTTTTTATGTGCTTTCTTAAAATTGATTCTATTTTATTTAAGGAAGATGATATTGCACGATGGCTACTGTAGTGACTTTGTAACGATTGTATATAAAAATTGAAAAAAAATATATAAATTGAAAGTAAGTAGTATGTAAAAAATTCATTCGGTAAAATAGTATATACTTTAAAAAATGAAAATAGTATATAAAAATATATAAACTAAAAACAAACAGTATATAAAAATTTATTCGGTAAAATAGTATATATTTAAAAAAATGAAAATAATATATATCATATATACAGGAGAAAATATTATATAATTTCAATCCATCGTTGGATCGCTACAACATTTCGTCCAGATTTCCCATTTCCCTTTATTTACTCAGTCAGCGAATGGTGGAGAATGAATTACACTTCATTTTAGTAATTGTGGAATGGAGTGAAATAATGAAATGGAATAGTTTTATCTAGTTGTGTTGAACAACAAAGAAATAGCGGAATACAAGGTTTAAACATTAGTTGACTTTATTCTATGATGGTGAAGATGGTGGAATAACTAAGTTCACTGTTCATTCTGATTATATGTATTTAACTTGTTCTTACAACAAAATGAAAGCCACTTTCTGACTTCGTTTCACTGAATACTATTGAAGTAAGATAAAATAGTCAATCCTACTTGATGATGAATATCGCTGGTGGCATACGACGACAGTTCGTCGGAATCGGAATCGGAAGAAGAAAAAGAAGCATCTCCCGTTGTAGAAGCTCCGCCACAGCTACCTTCTCTACCAAATCAGTAAGCTTTGCTGCTTTCTTCAGATATAATTGATTTTATGTTTAGAAGACGCCTCGTCTCGCTCAAGGATTACAGACTAAAGTGTTCGTAGGGTGAGTGTACGGAGAGCAATTAATAGGTATAGAGCAACCGTCCATTACCTCCGATCATAATGACTCAGACCTTTACTCTCAGACGGTGATTCTTGAGGAAAATCGGACAGCACAGACTACTGTCGCAATCAGCACACAGGTTGTGAAGCCGGGTACTAAGCGTATCCTCCAACCGCCACCCATAGTGCATCGCCAATGGTTCAGACACCTTAGGTGAGGATCAAGTAGAACCAAGGGCGTCCCACTACAATTCCGGCGGTTGAAGGGCAGATGACCATTACAATCACCGAAACAAACCCCAAACCAGCAGTGTCTTCAGCCGGAGTCACTCCCAAAGCAGCAGCGGCTGCTCCTAAACAGACAGTGGCCATTCTTAAACCGGCTGTGACAACTCCTAAAACAGTAATTACTACAGCCGGAGTCACTCCCAAATCAGCGGTGGCAGTCTCTAAACCGGCAGTGGCAACCACCACGAAAACTGTCACTTCACTAAATGACAAATCTGCTAAGCCAGTGGTGGGGCAGAAGTAGGACAAAACAGAGACCCAGGCTGCGAGCAAACAGAGTTCTCAGTCCGCAAAGAAAGAAGTAGAATTCCTCGAACAGGAACGAATCAGAAAAGGAAAGAAAATAATGGAATTTCCTGTGCAAAAGGAGACAAATAAAGGAAACCAGATTGCGGTGGGGCCAACTCTAGAATCAGGCATCGCCATTCTGCCAATGCCACAGGGAACAGATGAGGGGACACACAAACAAGCCCTCCATGCGACACACTTAAAGGAAGATCACAAGGGTGATGATGTTGACAATGAAGAAGAGGGAGAATATGAGGAAGGATATGAGGAGGATGGTTACGAAGAGGGTGAATACGAAGAAGATGGGAAATATGAGGATGAGGAAGACTATGCCCATGACGAGAAATATGAAAATGAACAACTCAAACTCTCCAAGGGGACAAACCAATGGAGAAAAAAAAAGAAGAGGACGAGGATCTCCTAGACGAGGGAGATGAAGGGATGGACAAGATCCATACTTCCGAGGCTTAGAAAGCCCTCTTCTATCTTCATGTGAGAAGAGGGTTTTTCTTTTTTTTATTATTATTGTAATGTTGAACGACTTAAGTATTTTGCTAAGGAATGTTCGTGGATTAGGGGCTTTACCCAAATACGATGTTATTAAACACTTTATTAGAACCATCTCATGCAATGTGGCATGCTTTCAAGAAACAAAACTAAGAGATATTGATTTCTTTAGAATGAGGAAGATACGTTCTTCCAAGTATAAAAACTTTGCATCAAAAAATGCAAATGGAAGCAAAGGGGGGATCTTAACATGTTGGACCATGTCCCTCACATTTGTACACTCTTTTATATTAGACTTCTCTCTTAACACAATTTTCACAACAAAAAAAGGAAATAGGTTCCTGCTATCTAATATTTACGGCCCAACTGATGAAGACAGAAAAGAGGCTTTCCTATCAGAATTGGAAATGATAAACAATGAGCCGGACCTACCATGGATCTTAGTAGGAGATTTCAACATGCTGAGAGACTCAGCCGATTCGAATGACAATGGGCAGCCTTTAGACATAATAAACGCATTCAATAAGACTCAAAATAAGTTAGAGTTACAAGAAGTTGATCTTACAGGGAGACAATTCACATGGTCAAGTATGAGACCATAACTAACTTTGTCTAAGCTAGACAGATTGTACATCTCCCGCCATTTCTTAAATGACAACATAATGATCTCCTTGACGGACCTTCCTAAAGTGACATCGGATCACGCTCCTTTACTTCTAACTTCTAAAGGTTTCATGCCTCTGCGTTGATTGTTTCACCACCAAGAGAACTCAGACGACAAACTCCTAACCTAGAGGACCTGTCTCAGGTGTCACTGAAAGAAATACTTGAACAATTCGTATTAGACACGGTACTATTTGCAAAATAAAGACTTAACAATTTCAACTTTTAAAACAATTATAACAACAGTGCTACAAATTCATAATATAACATTTTAAGATTCCATTTATTTTAATGAATATGTAGCCGAAGGAAGCTAAATGTGTTGCTACAATAATCGATTTCGAGGAAGCTGACGGATGGCACTATGAAGGGTGCCCCACGCATGCCACAAAACTGAAGGGTACCACGAACAACTACCGATGTGATCTTTGCAATAAAAAAATCGAAAATGCTAGGTTGTTGTATGTATTTATTCCATTATCATAACTAATTATTACTTACAATAGTAAACACTAAACCCTAATATGTAAAATCCAAACCCTAAAATATAAACTGTATATACCATGTCTCTTCAATTCTGTCATACAGTTACTATTTCTTACACTTATAAACTCCCTTGGCATCAACAACTATAAATCTTGGATAACACTGCTAGCTCAGCTGGTAAGATATCTGGCTCGGATGAAGAACAAGATCATGTCCCGAGTTCGAGCCCCAACTCTACCCCAAGACCACAGCGGATATCCGGTTTTTTTTGAAATGAAACTCGACGGTGGACTTTGAGCCACTCTCTCTCACAAAA
Organism: Juncus inflexus; assembly: GCA_024447665.1. NCBI lineage: Eukaryota > Viridiplantae > Streptophyta > Magnoliopsida > Poales > Juncaceae > Juncus > Juncus inflexus. Next base: position 2,890,986 of record JAJHPC010000001.1, on the reverse strand, counting down.
AAAAAAAAAAAAAAATATATATATATATATATATATATATCTTGAACAAAAATTTCTAAACCCTAAACCATAGAGCCCTAATCCTAAACAACAAACTCGGACCATTTCTGATTGGGTTGTGATTCTGATATATCAAACATAACAACTATATCTAACAAAACAACTACTTACAGATAATTTAATGTCAGCTAATCATTTATGTTATACCATCCAGCTGCAGGTTTTGCGTTGTCGTAACTGACGACACAGAATATGAAGTGGATTTCATGTTCCTTGGCAGACAAGGAGAACAAATCATGGGTTGCACAACAGCGGACATGATGGTACAACAAGCGAAGGATGAAACCTACTTCCCAAAACAAATAAAGGAGTTTATAGGGAGAGAATTCAACTTCACTGTCAGGTACAATATAGGATCTGCCAAGCGTGGCCGACCGAACTTCAACATTATAAACTCAATCCCATCAATTCCTGTCCCAAGAACACTGGAAACTCCACAAATAACCAACGAGATGACCCCGGCAAACTCCAGCGCCACTACTGTCCAAAAAGATCTAGAAGCCCCTCCAATCAACATTCCAAAGACCCCTGCCAAGTCCAACGCCAGTACCGTCCCAAAAGATCTAGAAGCCCCTCCAACCAACACTCCAAAGACCCCTGCCAAGTCCAGCGAAAACCTTCGAAAAACAGAAATGTAAGTAATCCATTAACCAAATTGTAATTTTATAATTAAAAGACAATCATTTTACAAATTCAATCAAAACTCTCCTAATTCTTATCCCCATAAAATTTCACTTTTAAACCTCAAGCTCACGTGGAAAAGCACCTGCGAAAAATCAGTCAAATCAATCAGCCCTAAAAAAGGAGGATTCCAAACTTTCTGCGACCAAAAAAAGGTAAAAAAAAAGGCAAAAAATAAAATCATATTTGCTTTCATATTAAATTCATTCAAAAACAACTGGCCATCTCCAACTTAATATTCATACACTCTATTACAAACTGCAAATTTAAGTTGCCACCTCCCATTCAAAATTGTTATATATCAAACAAAAATATTCTAACTTATTCACTTTTCTTTTACATAAACGGGTTATACGAAGACAAATAGTGAAAATTGCAAGTCTTTTAAGAGTATTATTAGCAAGTTACCTTGGTTAAATCTTTTGTTGGTTTATTGATGTAGACAGCCAGTTGTTGTAAATAGAATGTCTTAAACCATGTATTTTGTGTAGTTGGCAAATGAACTGCAAGAACTGGGTAAGTTTACCATAAGTTTTTTGTGTCTTAACTCATGTAGTAAGTCATTTTATGCAAGTGTTAAAAATTATGTATTTTGTATGGCTAAGATATGGACTGTAATAGTCACATGCCTTTAGTTTGTACCAAACATGATGGGTTAAATAGATGTTTTCTTACTTTGATATTTGCACAACAATTTAACTTGAGTATATTTTCGTTATTCTTTTCATAGCAATTCACAAAATTGTTTTATGCAAAGAAAAATCAAACTCAGCAGCAAATATTTCAAACTGTAATAAGACTCACTACTGTTATCATAAAAAATATTCAATACATCTCGCGCGTAACGCGTGGGTATTGCTTGTATATTACAAGCCAGAAAAGAAAACACAAAAGCTACTTAATTGAGTAGGTTATAGGTAATAAGTTCAAATTTTATTGGTATCAATAACAAAAGTAACCTTAAAAACAGATATCAATAACAAAAGTGTATTAAAGGACCTTCTCCGTTCAGTAAAAAAATCATTATATGTAAACAACATTTTACATTTATTATACACTTCACATACATATAAGTTTTCCTATAATGAATGGTAGACTAGTGTACTTTATTATTATTATTATTATTATTATTATTATTATTATTATTATTATTATTATTATTATTATTATTATTATTATTATTATTATTATATATGTGTGTGTACTTAAAAATAATATATTAAAACAACATACCATACCATGGGAAAAGCATCATTAGACACTTCATAGAGTTTATGCGTTTATGCATGTGTATTAATCCATTCTATTCTGCCCTCTTAGTAGTCTCTACACTTCGAAGTCAATGCTTAAATCTTAGGTAACGACGGATGTCTCCATCTCGTAGACAATTCAAAGAGATGAAAAGTTAAGTACAACTGTAATTTCATAACTGCTTCCTTTTTTTTTACAGTGAAGTCTGTCTATAAATAAAGTATTATTAACTCCACTTTCTTATACACCAAACCATTATTCTTCTTTCCTCACATAGAGGAAAACAGAAAGAGCTAGATATATAGCTTTTTAGTTGAAGGCCTTTTTTAGTATTTTTAAATGGTAAGGATAGCTATCTAGATATGTATTTTTATTTTCATGAAACTTTGATTTAAATTTGTTGTTTTGACTTTTATTTTGAATAACAGATGTGCAAAGATGACTCCGATATTCTGGTGTTGAGCTTCGAAAACCGATGCGGGTGCAAAGCCTGCCCCGGCGAAATCCATCGTGGCATCATGAGCTTTGATGGTCTCTCTCTGTGAGCAAACCTTTTTTGTTCTGAAATATTTGACATAATTATTTTTCCAAAAAAAAAAAAGGAATATTTGACATAACAAAACCTAGCCTCTCTATCTTTCCTCTCCACCAAATCGCTGAAAATCCGGAGAAGTTATGCAAATGGATACTTAAAAAGGCTAAGAAACGCGCAGAAGTTGCTGCCACTTGTTTGGTTTATAAGCAGTGAAAACGGGGCTTCAAGTCCCTATATATTTTCCATTAAAAAAAACATCCATTTAAAAAGGAAGTCTTAACTTACATAGCTGAACGAGAAACTAGGCAGCACCCAAAACAATAGAAACAGGCTGATATATTTAAGTACTACAAAATATAAAAAAGACAGCCACAAACAAACAAGAAATTAAGAGAGAAAAATCATCATTCTCTCTACAAAATACTGCACAAAAGAAACGTCAACATTGACAGCTTCAGGCATCTGATTTCTTCCAAGGAAGCGTATTAAGATCCTTAACCCTCTGAATTAAGTTTTCCATAACATCAAGAAGCACAAGTTTCTTGTGCATCCGGAACCGTGCAGGCAACCATGTGGCATGTAAAACATTCATCTTCTTCAGAATCGACTCGTCTTCCATTATAGTTGTAGGGAAATGATATTGTAGCACAAAACGGCTAAGTGCAATAATCGTTGCCAGAGAATTTTGTTCAATAAAAGAACCAAAAGGCGGTTTTGATACATCTCCTAGCTTCATTAGGGAAATCCAATTTTGATTTTTTACGGCTTCTTTGTTGGAGGAATGAATTACTCGGAGAGCAGCTAACAGACGCCCATCTATTAAGTTATTAGGACCTCCTAAAGAAACCTGAAATGAAATAATGTCATGGAATGCAATTCATAGATTTGGTGATACATAATTGTAAAGTTCAAAGGAAAATTAGAATCACAGTTTTGCAATTACACCAAGTCAGTGGCATCAAGAGCCATTGTGCAAATGCATCAACTAAAACAAAATACCGAGAGCAGGATTCAATCCTACAAACCTGCAGATTTGCTTTATCTCCAATAAGATTAAGCTGAGACAAGATCTCTTTCCGCCAACTGGCTGGGGAGGAGAAGTTAGGATTAATGTCCCCAGCAAGTGCATTAACAAATTCGAGAGACTTCATGTGAAATGTCAACTCGAATTGGGTGTCGTAACGGTTTCGGGGAAAAAATACATAGTCAAGAAGAAATCTATCATTGCTCAAGCTAACCATAATCAAGAGTTAGTTGCGTGTCTTTCTCGATTTGCTCCTCAGCAACCAGCTATTATATAGAAAAGTAATTACAATGACACTGTGACAATTCCTTGTCAAATAAAGAATTGATTTGAATATTGCAGCTAAAACATTAAACAAAAAATTCTATCTAAAGGGAAGACTTAGTAATTTGATACCTATTTCAGATTTTGTAGTACAAATATTAATTACATAAGGTGCCTTGATGTCTATCTAAAGGTTGCATAAACAGCTCTACTCTACCAACAGTTATCAACCTAATATTATTATTTTTTTAATCAAACCAAACTTTCAATCGTGTCATTTTCTTATCCCTAAACTAGCTTTCACTTCATTAGCTCATGAACATTCATTTCCCCCGGCAGATTCTCGAGTTCAATTCTTTAGCTAATCTTTTATTTCCTAATTTATACAAAATTAATTAATTACATACATCATAGCGTAACTTACCTTCACAGTCACAGACATGTTGTGTGTTACTTCAACATAAGTAGCATTCGGTTTAGAACTATGGCTACACATATCAACTAAAGGGAAAAACACCGGGCCCTCATTTTCAAACGTCCAGCATATGAAGGCTTTAGAAGCTGCTGTTGAATAAGCCCATCGGAGCAAGGCTGAATTGATATCCTTTCTGCCAAAAGGATGATCTTTTGGAGACACATCCCTGAGCACAGTATTGACTTGATTTTCAAAATCGCGAAGAAAGTGTTTCATTCTGTTGACCTAAATGAGAATTTTAGTCAACCAGTTACATTCATGAAGCTTGTGTGTACTTTCCTTTATACTTATGTAAATGGATGGTACTGATAAAATTATTAAAGCATTAAAACAAGGGACAAGAAAATTGAAAACCTCTTGTGTAAGAGAAGTAAATTGCAAATTTTCCATGCATTCACTATAGAGGATAATGGAAGTGGTAGAAGTCTCAGGCAAATTGCTTATGTACGGCCACCAATAAGAGCGGGTCCCCGTCGCCGTTTCCTGAAGAAGCCTCAAGCCAGCCTTCATAACCCAACAGTTGTAAGATCCATTACTGAGAAATCTATCTGCTAATCTGTCCAGTATTGCATTAGCACCACCTTGTGAAGGACCCCTGTTCCACTTAAGGTGAAGGCGGCTCGGCAGGCTGATAAGCTCTGCCCCCTTAGGAATTTGCCCTGTGGCCATAATACGAAGACCTTCAGTCGGGCAGCCGGCGATTTTGAGATTCCGGTGAACTTCTCCACCTTGACTACGCACCAATTCAATGAGGTCCGGTGGGTTTGCGGATGGGAAGGTCGAGCACAGGCAAAAGGTTGAGCGGAGGAGGTTTATAGGGCTGGCAGGAAGAAACCGTTTTGAGACGGCGAAGCTGAGCATTGTTGTTGGGTGAGAAAGGTTACGAGAAAGTTGGATGGAGAAGGAAGTACGTATGAATTGCATTTTCTGCATGGGAAGACTATAAGAGAGCACTTGGGAAGTTTTTCTTTGCGGTTGAGCACTTAGGAAGTTGGATCGTGCGGTTAGATGAAGAGACACGGCCACGTGTCACAAAGATGGAGGTGCTAGCAGTTGTGGGAAAGATGAACGATACGACCTAACTGAATGTTGTGTGTTACTTTACTTCTGTTTGATATATTGAGATGCACCATTAGCAAGATAATTATAATTAGATGAGTCAAATGTTAAAAGACAAAGGTAACGGGGATGCTCCAAAGTTTGTGTTGTCTTTTCGTCAGCTAATTCTGTAATGATTAACGATGATTTCCAATATTGTAATGATACACCTACTTCTATTTATACCTCAATATTGTAGATTATTTTAGCATTGTTATGTATTGTTTACATAATAGCTAGAGCCGGCAAATCTGACCCGACCCGAAAAACCCGTCCAACCCGACCCGAACCCGAGTGACACGAAATCCAAAATGACCCGAAACCCGAACGACCCGAAACCCGAATGACCCGCAACCCGAACGACCCGAAACCCGCATGACCTGTGACTCGAACGACCCGTGACCCGAATTGACCCGTGACCCGAATGACCCGTCCGATTTTTTTTCGTTTTAATATTGAAAAAATCTCAAAATTGAGAATTTTATGGCTTGTTCCAACATAATTGACATGATAATACTAACCAAAATAATTCAAATGAACTGAAATATTAATTCGGATGAATAGTGACATCTAATCTAAGTGACTTTTGACTAGAATCTGACGTTGACCATAAGTCAACTGACCCGCGACCCGAACCCGAACGACCCGAAAGCCGAATGACCCGTGACCCGAATTGACCCGTGACCCGAATTGACCCGAACCCGAATTGACCCGACCCGAATCCGACCTAACCCGCCCGTTTGCCACCTCTACATAATACTATGTATTATATCATATAAGATATTTATTATTTTGTGTAAATTAACATACAGTCATACGAAATACACATTATTAATAGTTCCTCTCACCATACTAAGTCACATCATCTTTTAATCATGATCCTTGAATTAAAATATCTAATAGTTTATATTAAACAACTTTGAACATTTTCTTTTCACCATATTAAGCCACATCATCATTCTTTAATCATGACTCTTAGATTAAACATCTAATGGTTCATATTAAGTCACATTAATCTTTAATCATGACTCTTGAATTAATAGTTATTAATTTTGAACATTTTCCTCTCACTATATTAAGCCACGTCATTTTTTAATCATGATCTTTGAATTAAAATATCTAATAGTTCATATTAAACCACTTTGAATATTTTCTTCTCACCATATTAAGCCACATCATTCTTTAATTATGATCATTAGATTAAATATCTAATGGTTCATATTAAACTATATTAATCTTTAATCATGACCCTTGAATTAATAGTTATTAATTTTGAACATTTTCCTCTAAGTCTCTCACCATATTAAGCCACATCATCGATTAATCATGACCCTTGAATTAAAATATCTAATGGTTCATATTAAAGCACTTTGAACATTTTTTCTCACCATATTAAGCCACATCATTCTTTAATCATGACCCTTAGATTAAACATCTAATGGTTCATATTAAGCCACATTAATCTTTAATCATGACTCTTGAATTAACAAATCTAATGGTTGATATATTAACACATGTCATCTATATGAATCAAATTATTAATAGTTATTAATTTTAGAAATTTCCTCTTATCTCATAATGATTCATCGGCACTTGAATATTTGGTATTGATCATTAAATTGGATCATCTAAAAGTTAAGATTTAGCATTATGTCATATAAAACTCAAGATTTTCTTTAAAATAAAAATTCAAGATTCGACCCATGTATATGTAAGATGTAAACGAGGAAGATATGAACCGACCGACCCGTACCAGTATATCAATAAAAAAATTGTATCGGAATCAAAATTACCCATATTTGGCCAAATATAGATACATATCCGGATATGGTTATAGATTTGGTTATCGATTTGGCTCCCATACACGAATATCCATATCCGGATAATGTATGTATTCATATAATTTGTTATTTGGATAGTATATATTTTCGGATATTTCACTTTATATCAAATACATATATTTATTGGGATAGATATTTTGGTTTTTTTATCATATTCAGATATATATACATATCCATGTTAATATTTGGGATAGTTTTATTTGGATACAAATACTGATGGTATATATGTGATTGATATATATTTGGGATAGTTTTAAGGGGGCATGGTCCCGTTAGTCTAACATGTACATCCGCCCCTGTGTGTGTGATACCTATTTTATACATGGATAATGGATATATGTGAATTGAAATTTGAATGAATTATTTGGACTTTTTTTTTTAAATGGACAAAAAAAAAAGATTAATTCACGGAATAGCCTAGTTTTGAAATTATTTGGGAAAATGGACATTTCGCCCCATATCTGGGCGAAAATCAGTTATTTTCGCCCAGGTCAGGGGCGAAAACACCATTATCTCATTTTTTCCTCACTCCGCCTGTTAGCGTTAAATCAGCTATTAATTAAGTTATAAAACAGACATTTTCGCCCAGTTATGGGGCGAAATTGGGAAATTTTAATTTTTTTCCCATAATCTCAGGTTAGAAAGAATTCTTAACAAAACGATTAAAAAAATTGAAAATTTTAGTATTTCGCCCCATATTTGGGCGAAAATTCATTTTGGCCCAATAATTGAGCGAACAGACTGAGCCCAAAAAATCGAACCTAAAAAAGCCCAAAAAAAATCAAAAATATCATTTTCGCCCCACAATGGGGCGAAAATTTAAAATTTCAATTTTTGCGCCCCTGTCAGAACAGAATGACAGATTTTTTTAGGTAGTAGAGAATATTTATTTTTTCAGATTGAAATGACAATTTAGATTTTTTTAATTGGGCAGCATTGATTTAACATGCTAGGATATAGGTGGAATATTAGCTTTTTTAGGTAATAAAGTTTAGGGTTCATATATAGGTTAATAGAGAATATTTGTTTTTTCAGATTGAAATGACAGGAAACATTGATTTAACATGCTAGAATATAGGTGAAATTTCAGCATTTTTTAGGTATAGAGTTTAGATTACAGATATAGGGTACTAAAGAATATTTACTTTTTCAGAAGTGAAATGACAATTTAGTTTTTTTTAGTGGGTAACATTGATTTAACATGCTAAAATATAGGTGGAATTTCAGCCTTTTTTAGGTATAGAGTTTAGGTTACAGATATAGAGTACTAAAGAATATTTACTTTTTCAGAAGTGAAATGACAATTTAGTTTTGTTTAGTGGGTAACATTGATTTAACATGCTAAAATATAGGTGGAATCTAAGCATTTTTTAGGTATAAGATTTAGAATATAGGGTTTAGATTTCTATTTAAAGAGTCATCTTATTACATTTGATCATCAACAAATCAAATCCCTTAAGTCTCTCTTACAAACTTCATCTCTTTCTCTCTTTCTCCCTTTCAAAAAATGCCACAAAATTCACCTCCTCCTTCACCTCCTCCTTCTCCTTCTTCTCCAACATTAAAATGAACCTGAGTAACTTGGCTGTGCGGTACATCTTCTTCTCCTCCTTTTCCTTCTTCTCCAACATTAAAAAAGGGATGACCAGACCAATCGTTGATTTCCCTCATGCTACCCCTGAGAGCTATCAGTATCTTTTGCATGCTCTTACGGATTGTTGCATTCGCCTCAAAATATCTCGGATGCATATTGGGCAGCCTCCAACATGCCTAAACTCTAAAAATATTTGGTAGAATTTTGAGTGTGTTTAAATATCAATAAAATATACCTAACAAAAATAATTTTACAACATAAAATATCAGTAAATTACCGCTCTCCTTGTGGCCGGAACCATAGGGTAGTATGTAGCCGAATTGTGCGGGATTGTAGTCTGCACAAAATGGTTGGTAGATCGTGCATACTAGTCCAAGTATGCATCCAACATGGAAGGGTCGTATGGTCCACTCGCTGGTAGTGTCGTCCAAAACTCCCATTTATCTTGCCATAATTGCAGATACTCCTTGTGAACTATGGGCCAATCATCTCCGCGTCCATATCTCACATCGTGCAACTCTTTATCGCATAAACAATCATCCCCCCCTTCAAATTCCATCTCATGTAACTCTTTATCGTATACACAATTAAGTGGGGGTATCATCTGCAAGAGCCCGAACTGTCGCATTACCCGATCCGAGTGGTACATCTCGACAATATGGAGACAAATTAATGGCACTGGAATAAGCGCCAAAGTTCTTTCTTCCTCACCAATCGGCGGGAGTAAAGGTCGGAAATCCTCATAAGGTGTCCAATTCAGCTCCTCCGGACGCATGATATCAAATTGATCGCGATGTGTCCCCATATGCCCCTTAGGATTTTTATCCCTCCGATCCGTAACACCTTTCCAAAAAAATCCAATAGTATTTCTTTCATGCAAATTCTAGACATCGCCTTGCAACCCTTGCCCGAAATCACCAGTAAGATACAGTAGTCCAACAACAAAATATTCTCAGGCTCATAACTGCAGCAACAACATACATTCTCCCATATTTCTACAACCCGTGCTGGTACCTTTGCACAACTCCCTGCACAAGTACGCGAGCACTCCACTCCCCCAAGCCCAAATATGCAACTGTGACAAATCCTCCAAAAATACCAGATACTTTACCGAAACACAATCTCCAGAACTTTCCGTGAATAAAATATCACCAAAAAAAGCAATCAAGTATGCTCTACAGTACTGCTCGATACGGTCCTGAGAGGCATCTCGTTCCAAATCAAAAAAAATTTCACGCAACCAACTCCGTTTGAGCAGTATTTTGCTTCCCTTTTCAAAGTCATTCGGACCCGGAGTTTTCCCGAGTAGTTCGGTGATCATAGCCGTCCAATTAATACCTCCGGTATTTCTACACAATGCCTCACCGTCGCACCGCAACCCCAACAAACATGACACATCGTCAAGTGTAATTGTCATTTCACCATGCGGCATGTGAAATGTATGTGTTTCTTTTCGCCAACGTTCCTCTGAGTTTGTAACAAACAAGCATCGCTAAAATAATCCTTATATCTTTCGTCCCATGGCACCCCGAGAAAAAGAGAAATATACTTAAAAAATAATGTCTACATATTTTTAATTAAAAAATATTTATCATAACTTACATGTTCTAATAATTAATGTATCTACATATTTTAAAAATAATTAAATATAATATCATTATCGCGTGTTGTTACGTATTATTTTAATTAAAATATATTTATCATAACTTACTTGTTCCAATAACTAATGTATTAATATCTACATATTTTAAAAATAATTAAATATAATACCGTCATCTCGTCTTTGTCTCGAATCGAATGGCATTCAAATCAACATCTCCATCTTGGCCGAAAGCGTTTGTCCTATGTTTCCTTTGTTGTGATTGAAGTGGATATTCGGGAATATTTGGGCGATCCCTAGCCTTCTCACGATTACCGCCGCTACCACGTCTCGACTAGGTCCAAGACCTCCTCTAGAAGACATCCCTATTTAAATAAAAAAATTATAAAAAGTTATAAAAAATAAATAAATTATAAATAAATTATTATAAATAAATAATTATTATAAATAAATAATCATTACAAGTAAATTATTATTATAAATAAATTATTTTAAAAACAATAAATTATAATAAATAAATAATCAAAGCAAGTAAATACTTATTATAAATAAATTATTATAAAAATAATAAATTATAATAAATAAATTACTATAAATAAATTATTATAGATAAATAATTCAATAAATAAATTATCACCTGAGATATATAACCTACATATTTTACTAAGTAACCAACATTATTATAAACAACCTACATAATTATAAAAATAAAATAAAAATCGAAACAAATTTGCAATTAAGGCAAAATGCACGGGCTTTTCGGGAAATTTGCAAAAAATCCCCTGTCTTATTGGAAATTGCAAAAAAGCCCCTGCATTATTGCTAAATAAATAATATTACAAAAAAATTAATTAAATTTGTACATATACTACAAAAATATTTAAAAATAACTTACATGCATAAATAAATAAAATATGCAATAAATATATGATAAAAATAAAAAATTAAATTAAAATAAATAACAAACTCACTTTCAAATCTTCTTCTTCTTCTTCTTCTTCTTCTCCTCCTTCTTCTTCAACTCCTTCTTCTTCTTCTTCTAAATTCAACAAATCAATTACATTCAACAAACAACCACAAATTAAATAAATCAACAAATCAACCACAAATAAAGTAAATTAATAAGTTCTCCAAACTAATTTTAACTTATTCAAACTACAATTCAATAATTTCACCCAAAAACCTTCAATTCAAAATCAAATAAAATTAAATAAAATACACAACATACCTCTTTCTTTTTCCTTTTTGCTTCTTACTTTTCAATAAATAAATTTCTTGTTTTTATCTCTACTATTTTCCCCAAATTTCTCTCTTTTCTCTCTCTTTTTTTCGCTCTTTATTTCCCGTTTTTTTGCCCCAACCCGAAGCATCTCTCTGCTTTTATTCGGGTTGGGGTGCAGGGTCTATTTTCGCCCCAAAGTGGGGCGAAAATACATTTTTTTTTTGGGTTTTTGCGGGTTTGACAATGGGCCAAAGCTTATTTTCGCCCATACTTGGGGAGAAAATATAAATTTTGCAATTTTTTTTGTTAAAAATTTTTCTTCTGACAGCGGCAGAAAAATTGAAATTTTAAATTTTCACCCTATTGTGGGGCGAAAATGATATTTTTAAATTTTTTTGGGCTTTTTTAGGTTCGATTTTTTGGGCTCAGTCTGTTCGCTCAATTATTGGGCCAAAATGAATTTTCGCCCAGATATGGGTCGAAATACTAAAATTTTCAATTTTTTAATCGTTTCGTTAAGAATTCTTTCTAACCTGAGATTATGGGAAAAAATTAAAATTTCCCAATTTCGCCCCATAACTGGGCGAAAATGTCTGTTTTATAACTTAATTAATAGCTGATTTAACGCTAACAGGCGGAACGAGGAAAAATGAGATAATGGTGTTTTCGCCCCTGACCTGGGCGAAAATAACTGATTTTCGTCCAGATATGGGGCGAAATGTCAATTTTCCCAAATAATTTCAAAACTAGGCTATTCCGTGAATTAATCTTTTTTTTTGTCCATTTCAAAAAAAAAAAAAGTCAATTATCTGATATGATATTTGTCTTCCCTTATGGCATATATAGTATCAAGTGTCAACTATTTGAATTTTTGGTACAGAGGCAGTAACAGCCAAGATCAGTGTAAGATCAATATTATGTAATAACATTTATTGCTTCTTTTGGCAAATTAAGACTTGCAGCAACGCGCGAGTGACCATCTAGTTATCATATATATTGATGCTGTACAATGTTTTAGATTAGGACAAAAATCTTCAATTTTGAAGGGGGGTGAAGTATCATTTTCACAGCATAGGAAATATGTTTAACTTATTATGTGACACGGGTCCATTTAGTTGACCTTGTGAAACGAACAAATAGAGCCTACCGGCGATGCTTTCTGTCGAAAAAAAAAAGAAACGAACTAATACGAAAATGCCACGTTCACAACTTTTTCTTAATCAGCAACAATCCCATTTTTAGCCCGAAATCTTGCTGGGCTTGTCCCTGGGCCCAGTCATGGAATATCATTGTGTATTCTCATGTTTCAATAGTTCTGCGAACAAAGAAAAAATAGTAATGTTGTGTAATGACTCATCATTTAATTCTCATATGGCCTATTACACGTGAAAAATAGTACAAGTGTAACACAAGATCAAACCTTGACTCATATATAAAATAACGAAATGGAGATCTAGCATTTTATTCAGGCACTCTCTCTCCCCTTTCATAGCTGTTTCCTCCTCTCATTTTCTATTTGCACATTTTTTACACATACCCTTTAAAAAACATAAAATTACTCTCAAAAACAAAAAAATATTTTTTTCTTATCAAACAACAAACTATTGCACTTAGAATATTTTTCTCACATTTTCTGTGCATTTCATACAAATCCTTCCAAAAACTAAAACATATTTCACCCCCCCCCCCAATTCTAACATCCAAGTAAGTGATTTTAAGAGGCCACATCACCCCATTTTCGTGACTGTTGGATGGGGTGATGTGGTTCGATATGAAGAATAATCTAGTTCTACAAATTAAAATAATAATTGATCTGAAAAAACACATGCATATGTAGCATACCTGATTTTGTGAGAAGGGCGAGTCATATCCATTCAGAAGAAGCTCTGTTTCATCTATCTTCTTCAGCTCACTCTTTCTCCTGCCATTGATTTCTACCCCTTCTCATTGTCCTTTTCCATAGTAGGTGACAAACCGACTGGAAAGTGATAGGTTAAATAAAAAAACCGATAAAAGAATCCCCAAGTTTTTACCAGTTTTAACACTTACTAATGCCCAAATTCAACTATTAAAAAATGGTTCTAGAGATTCATCCATGATAGTGTGTTGAGAAACGTGAGAGACTTTGGGACCTACTGAAACTCTTTCCTGAAATTAAATATTATTTCAATTAATTTGAAAACTATGGATCAGAAATATATATGGAATTATCTTAAGTATGAAGAGGGAAGATGAAAATATTAAAAAGTTAACCTTTTTATTATTTTTGCTCCTTGATAGATTACCCTCCTTTATTCTCCTATAACTCTATTTTCTGTATTTTTTTTTAAATGACAAAAACATAGTTAATTATAAATGATGAAATGAAGACTATATATATATACTTAGCAAATAGTTTTGACTAAATTATATCTTGCGTTGTATTTAGGAAAAGAAATGAAAAAAATGATACTAACAAAGAACCATATGTAGCATAAGCCCACATCTCGTACAATGTTGTCTTGCAATTTCATTGCTATTTTCGTTAAATTTTGCTCTAATACATAACTGTTAGAGAACAAAAAATATATATAATATCGAAATAATAAAATTATAAAATAAAGTTGGATGGAATTGCTTGTACGGCCTTCATTTTTGTAATGGATTTTCAAGAAAAAAGACCAAAATTGAGCAAGGTATGGATTAACATTGAACTTACATTCTTCAATAAATTACCTATCAAGCTTGCAAATCTACCTTTAAATCAATTCTTCACAGCTTTTGTCGGATCCTGAATTAATTAAATGGAACTCTTCAGGCTAAAAAGAATTTCAAAAAGAATTTCAAGCAACTAAAAAAGGTATTCAAAAATTGAGAATTTGAGCTAAGAGTTGGAAGTGAAATCAAAATGATATTAGACGATGAAATTTTAATCAATAGGCATTATGTTTCATTTCATTTTACTTCTTTTCTTCCATGAGTTGGGGGCTAATTATGCTAAAACTGATGGTGTTATGCTCTAGGCCAAAGTGTTTGTGACCTAAATGATGGATTGTAATAACAAACATAATATTTATTCTAAGATATTTCATATAATATGTGCGTATAGGTTATTTTAATACAATTAAAATAGACCATGAATATGCAATTCAGCTTTATGTCATCAAAGTGCGTGACTTTTGATAGTAAAACTATAAAGTGTTATGAATGTTATTCTAAATCGTCCCTGATCATTTATAGGATATTTGTGGAGACAAATATACTTGCTGATACATATAAATATATATTTATATACAAGCTATAAATGTACACCAGTATATTAGTTGACTCATGATTATGTTTTACTGATCATGGATAAATAGTTATCAAGTCATTAACATAGCGATATGTTAGAGACCATATACTGGACTGACCCGGTATAAGAATGCTACATGTTTTACGTTATTAGCGATTCTTGTAACATAAAGTATTTATAGTCCTTTGACCTGAGATTGTCTCGGTTCCCAACATGAATAATTTTATACTTTAATATAATCTAACACTGCCTTTAACCGGGTGGTCATAACGGTTATGATTACGTATTTAATGAATCATGTAGAGAGATGAGTGCAATCAAGACGGAATTTGTTCCTCTCATAAATGAGAGAGATATCTTTAGGCCTCTTGATGAATTGAACTGAAGAAATGTATGGCCATACTCAAATGAATTAATAAGAGTTATTAATGTCATTTGTTCTTGTTCAGTTTAATTCGGGATCAAGAAATATTAATCAATTAATATAAGGATGGCGTCTTACATGCCTTATGATCGATATAGATATCGCGTGACAAAGGGACTGTTAAGTCTATTGCCAACATTAAGTAAACCTCCAGGGTCACACACAAAGAACAAACTGAAACGGGCGCAGAAAATCCTAGCGACTTATATGATGAGTTGCATAAGAATGTCACAAAATATATTGTCATCTTATGTGATAAGATGTGATATATATGTATATAAAGACTATGAGCACAAAAGATCATGTAATCTAGAAGAGTCTAGATTATGGCATATGGATAATGATGAGTGATGTCATACACATCTTTTAGTGTGAAGAGGCATGACTCTTCACCTCTATATAAGGACATAGAGGGCTCCAAATTCACAAAAAAAATACAACACATCATTCTCTCTCACATTATTTCTCATTCTCTTTTGTGAGACAAAAGAGAGAAAATATACTTTCTAATTTGTATGACAAAATTATGAAAGGGTGCTTTCTTTTTGTATGACAAAATGAAAGAGTACAATTATATGAGAGGAATTATATACATCTTTTGTGAGATAAAATAAGAAGAGTTTTCTTATGCAAGAGGAGAACAAGCTACTATCATATATATTGTTCTTCTTCCCGTTTTAAGAAGTTTGTTCGTGTGGAGACCGGTAGAGGCGTTCGTACTTTCGGCGCTTGTGATCTATTCGGCCTAAGAAGATGAGAACGGTTTGTTGAGAGTTTTGGTGGAGACCGATTGTGTGTGCGGTAGATGACTTCCGCACGATCCAACCTAGACGGACGTAAAATCGGTTAGGACGGTAACCGGTTTAGAGGCGCATGGACAATATGCATGATTTGAGAGTCACGGATTAAGCGTAATCCGAAAGGTATTATTAAGATTTATTTCTTTGATTTAACCGATACGCATGGATCCTCGGATTGATTTTGGACGAAATTTTTGTTTTCCGCTGCGTTATGCACGTCTGAAACCCAACAAAAACAATGTTTAATACCCTTCAAGGAAATTCACATATTTGATAATGAAAATTTATTAACAATCAAATTTCAATCAGAAATCATTCATATAACATAAGCTTTGAATATTTGCATCATTCTAACAAATACATTTTCATAATATCATAATTAAATTCTTCATACTCCATACAAACTTCTCAAGTCATTATTATTATTATGCAAATCATTACATCATATTCATTCTTAATTCAAAGTAGTTAAACATAATCCAAATACCAGCATAAAAAATGAGGCAAAATGATCAAATGTGTGAAAAGAACCTTAGAAAGCAATCAAATAGTAAATAAACAAATGAGAAAATGGTACAAATGTATGCGGAAATAAGGGCTTCATTTTTTTGGTGAAATTAACTCCAAATACTGTACTTGGAGATACAATTGGGCTAAATTGAGCCTCAATAAATATTTATTTAGTAGCACAATTGAGGCATAATTGGGCTAAAAATATCAAAAGTACCTTCAAATTTAAGAGCCGGTAGAGTCGCACAAGTGCTTACTTTCATGGAGATCCTTGAAATTCATCTAAGGTTTCTCCCAAACCTTGACCTCATATAATTTCTTGGTTTTGCTCTCGTCTGAAGCCTCGATCGTCAGATGATGCATCGTACCAGACACAAATTGATGTTGTACTTTCACGACCCTCACATATTCCAGCCCCTCATTCTGTAAAATGCAAAAAGGATTGTAAATTTAGAGATTTGAGTTGTTTGGTTGTGAATATTAGGGATTTTATTTTGAATTAGGTCAAGCTTAGGTACTGTACAAATGGATCCACTGGATTAACCATCTACATATACTTGTAATGATCCTAATTCACAAAAAAGAGAACTCAAAGCTCAAAACCCAAAAATTTAGACTAAAAAAAACCCCCAAATTAAGAAAAATGAAAAACTATATTAATTGGGCCACAAATCAACATAGATTGAAATCACAAATCTGACCCGAAATCTCTTCCTTCAGATGTGTGCGTCAGTCGTGTGGGCCTGCGGTTCCGACGTCTGCCTTGTGTGTGTGATGATCCGTTGGCGTCTGAAAAGAAGGAGTACAGAAACAGAGATGCGTGGAGAGGTATACTGAACACTTGTCCTCTTTAAAAAAAATTGATCAAATCGTTGAAACTAATAAACATCCGAGCCATCAAAATAAAATCACACGACTCAAAATAAAGAGAACATCGTGTTGACCTAAGCATCCAGAAACAACCTATTTTGTTATTTATATAATATTGAATTCATGTTGAAATCCATATTATTAGACATTATTTCCAATCTCGCTCTAAAGAACAATAAAACATCATTTAATTGTCATGTATAGCCTTATAAAATATGAATAATTGAACTTCAAAAATATCATATGATAAAGATGCATTTAAGATAATATAAAGTCCTAGCGTATCTGTTTCGAAGCGGAGCGAGAGTTCTATCTAGTTTACAATAAATATATAAACGTATTTAATATGATGAAGTTGCATTTGTATAATCTGTAATACCATCTTAAGAGATAAAAAAAAAGATTTTACAACATTAAAGACGTTATATGCTTTTTTTTCCTTCTAGTTTACAATAAATATATAAATGTATTTAATATGATGAGGTTGCAATTGTATAATCTGTAATACCATCTTAAGGGGGCTAAAAAAAAGATTTTACAACATTAAAGGTGTTATATGCTTTTTTTCTTCCTCAAGAAAACGTGCAGAGTAATTGAATAATAGCTGGTCAAGAGCAATGATGATTGTTGATGTGGCGCGATCACATTAGTTGTTCCACATAATGCTGGTGACATCGTGTCACATAATAATATTTCTTAATATATCAAATTTCAAATTTCAGGTGTATCCATAAAAAACATCATAATTTCACGTATACCTCAATAAAAGATGAAATATCATCAATATCACTGCAAAATCACTCAAATATCATGTATATCCTTATGATATATATAGTATTAAAAATAATGTTATTTTCTTTATTGTTTTCAGGTTTTCCCTCTATTTAAATATGGTAATGTTTTTTAATGAGTCATAATACGTTATTTTTAATTTATATAATTATATAAGGTAGGTTCGAAATGAATATGTTTTAGAGAAAAACTTACAATTCTCAAAGAAAAAATAATAAAAAAAATAAAAGAATTAATATATAATAGTCATTGTATATTTTTAATAAATTAATTAATAATAATTCTATCATTATAGATGTTATTTGACAGAATATTAATGATAAGAGTATTATGGTATTCATGATATATATATATATGTGGTTTTGTAAGGGTATTTATGATATATGAGTGATTTTGAAAAGGTATTGATGATATTTCACTTTTTATTGGGATATGCGTAAAATTATGATATTTTTTAGGGGCCCACACGAAATTTGTCCTTAATAATATCTTCTGAATAATATCTCTTGATAGTAGCTCGTAATAATATCTCTGAATTTTGGGGTCACGTCCGCGTACGTGTCGAACTAATATTGGTTTGATGCATATGTCACGGTGGCACTGGGCCACTCAGTATGATTCCACGCGTCCAAAAATTGTACTTCTTAATAATATCTCCTAATAATCTCTCTTCATAATATCTCTGAGTTTTGGGGTCCCGTCAGTGTACGTGCCCAACTGAGATTGGGGCACCGGATCACTCAGTATGATTCGACGCGCCCAAAAATAGTATACTCCCACTTTCCTCATCTGTTCTTACCCTCTTTAGTCCCGTCTCATGACGTTTCCTTCTTTTTAACACCTCCAAACCTATATATATGCTCTTCCCTCCTATCCATTTCCTTACTCAAACTCATCAAACAATTCACATTTTACACTCACTCAGAACAGAGCAACACTCGAATTCAAACAAACCTCCATGAAATCCTCTTCTTCTTCTTCTTACATCAGTAACACTGATGAATACACCACCATACACTCAGCGCCACCCAAGAGGCCCTCTGGTCGGACCAAGTTCAAGGAGACACGTCACCCCTTTTACAGAGGAGTTCGCCGGAGAGGAACTGCCGGCCGGTGGGTTTGCGAGGTGAGAAATCCAAATAATAAGGTGAGAATCTGGCTTGGAACTCACTCTACTGCTGAAATGGCAGCTCGAGCTCACGACGTGGCAATGATGGCATTAAAGGGAAGATCAGCTTGCTTGAACTTTGCTGACTCGGCGTGGCTGATTAAGCTACCTGAGTACTTCTCAAGCGTGAATGATATAAAGAAAGCCTCCATTGAAACGGCAGAGAATTTCAGGCCTAAAGAGGAATTTTCTTCTTCTCCTTCTTTTTCTTCTTCTTGTGAGTCGTCAGTTGAACAGGTGGCTGAAGATATTACGTCCATGGTTTCTGATGAGACGATGAATTTAGAGGTGGATTATAATTGTATCACCAGATTTGAGATAGATTTGGAGGATGGATTTGCGGAGGTGGATTTTAATTGTATCACCGGATTTGAGATAGATTTGGAGGATGGATTTGCGCCTCAGGCAGATTGGTTCGCTGATTTGGACGATAATCAATGGGGCTCCTCTGTTTCTCTGTGGGGCTGAGAGTTAAGAGAGACTATGGAATTTCTTTTTTTTCTCAATTGAGGATTGATAGTTGTTAGGATTTTATATTCCTCCTCATGCAGATGGGCTTTGGGCCTGGGTATTTTATCGAGTTTGATAATATTGAAAGGTGAAGCGCTTGTGTGCAAAATGGGCACATAAAAGGAGAAGCTCCAGGGGCTTCTTTCCTTGTGCGTGGAGTGATCAATGAGGAGCTTCATTTTGGTGCCGCCAAAATGAAGAAGTAAAAGAAAAAGACAAAGGAGAGAGAGAGAGAGAGAGAGAGAGAGAGAGAGAGAGGAGTGAGACTCTCTACTTGCAAACGATCTCTCGTATTGCCGGATAGTATGAACCGGTACGATTTAATCTTTTCTCTAATCGTCTCTAATTGGATAGTCTTTTTCTTTGTTCTTTTGAGAATCCGTGTACGCATGTGATCTATCGCAAGAAGATTTTTATTCTTCTATTTGTTGTAACTGGTACGGGACGAGCTTAGTTAATAATACGAAGAAGTTTTCCTTGAATCTTGTATCGCTTGCTTTGTGTATTTTATCCCTTGCATGTTTGAGTGAATCGGGTTGTATTTGTAGGGTTTATTTGATCATTTAAGTTAACCAAAAATATTGCACACAAGATATTCGACAAAAGTCCCGTTAGAAAATTTTTTGTGCGAAACAACCCCATTTTTCCCAATAATAGTGATGTAAATTGTAAGGAAACATAGAGAAATTATTTGTTTTAACTTCATTATTTAATTTTTTTCAATCAATCAACCGTTTGGATCTTCTACTGGAAGAAACAATAATTTTTTCATTTTCGAATCCCGCATCTAGAATGATCAATTTAAAAATTTAGTTAAGGATAAATGAATCTATTCTAAAGAGAACGAAGCAAGTGATCGCTTATAGTTCTCTTTCATTTTTTTTATCTTTTGTCGCTATTTATATGATTATAAATTGTTAAAAAAAAAAAAACTTAGTTGTTTCTAGGCTTGAGTAATTCTTAATTGCAATTTGTAACTTTGAAGAAATTAGGTTGATTTCTTTTATGTTGAGAATTAAAAGTGGAAAAAATTGATAAAAGTATATAAGGAAAAATGTGTAAAAGGTGGTGCTGGAACTGCTGACCTCTCAAGTTGAAGTTAACAACTTAACCACTACACCAGACTATACCAAAGCTAACACTAAATTCCGCTCGCTGCTTTTAAATATTTAAATACGTCTTTAGGACAATTACTAATTTTTGAAAAATTTGAAAAAATTGTGACGAGAGCGGGGATCGAACTCGCTAATGTAACACGAGTCCATTTAGCTAACCTTGTGAAATGAACAAATAGGAAAATACCACATCCACAACTTTTTATTGATTCAGCAGCAATCTCATTTTAAATCTTTTTTTTTCTATCCGTATTTCACGAGGCAATGAGGGTACTTGGATAGACCCACTTACAATCTTTTAGTGTATATAAATTTTGAAATATTTGTAAACGTGTCCATGAAATATTAATATTTTTTACTTTATATTTTTTAAATTTTGAAATTAAGAAGAGAATTCTCATATATTTTCACAACAATTTTTTTAATATATAAAATATTCTACATAGAAATATTCTACAATCAAGATGGGATTTGTTCCTCTCATAAATGAGAGAGATATCTTTAGGCCTCTTGATGAATTGAACTGAAGAAATGTATGGTCATACTCAAATGAATTAATAAGAGTTATTAATGTCATTTGTTCTTGTTCAGTTTAATTTGGGATCAAGAAATATTATTCGATTAATATAAGGATGATGTATTACATGCCTTATGATTGATATAAATATCGTGTGATAAAGAGACTAAGTACGTGATTGTTGATTAGGTAAATCGGATCACCGATATTCACTTAAATTGGGTAGTCATGATGGCTTGCTAGAGTCCGCTCATGATTTATAGACTATTAAGTCTATTGCCAACATTAAGTGAACCTACAGGGTCACACACAAAGAACAAACTGAAACGGACGCAGAAAATCCTAGCGACTTATATGATGAGTTGCATAAGAATGTCACAAAATATATTGTCATCTTATGTGATAAAATGTGATATATATGTATATAAAGACTATGAGCACAAAAGATCATGTAATCAAGAAGAGTCTAGATGATGACATATGGATAATGATGAGTGATGTCATACACATCTTTTAGTGTGAAGAAACATGACTCTTCACGTCTATATAAGGACATAGATGGCTTCAAATTCTCAACACAACACATCATTCTCTCTATCATTATTTCACATTCTCTTTTGTGAGACAAAAGAGAGAAAATATACTTTCTAATTTGTATGACAAAATTATGAAAGGGTGCTTTCTTTTTGTATGACAAAAATGAAAGAGTGCGATTATATGAGAGGAATTATATACATCTTTTGTGAGATAAAATAATAAGAGTTTTCTTATGCAAGAGGAGAACAAGCTACTTGCATATATATTGTTCTTCTTCCCGTTTTAAGAAGTTTGTTCGTGTGGACACCGGTAGAGGCATTCGTACTTTTGGCGCTTGTGATCTATTCGGCCTAAGAAGATGAGAACGGTTGAGTTTTGGTGGAGACTGATTGTGTGTGTGGTAGATGACTTCCGCACGATCCGACCTAGACGGCCTGGACGGACGGAAAATTGGTTAGGACGGTAACCGGGTTAGAGGCGCATGGACAACACACATGGTTTGAGCGTCACAGATTAAGCGTAATCCGAAAGGTATCTTTATGATTTATTTCTTTGATTTAACCGATACGCACGGATACTCGGAATGGGTTTTGGACGAATATTTTTGTTTTCCGCCGCGGTATGCACGTCCGAGACCCAACAAAAGTTTTTTTATATTCACAAAAATATATATGCATTAGATTCTAAATATTATACCTTATGTTCTCAGCAATATATCTTACATTCTAAATATGATACCTTTATATTCACAATAGTATGCACTTTATCTCAAAGATGAGTTTTTTCCTATGATAAAATGTCAATCCAGCCGTAGAAGATTAGTCTAATTAAGAAATCTCTCCGTAAAAAAGATGTTATTATATTACAACAATATATCTTAGATTCTAAATTTTATACTTTATATTTCCAACAATATGCCTCATATGAAAAATTCAATGAGAGTCATACGAAGCTACAAAAAAAAAATTTATGTTTAATTTCGTGGGAATCATTTTGAGTGCTCCTAATCCTTTCAGTAAATATGAAAACTCCGGAGTCCATTTAATCGGGAGTCCCAATGATTTCTAAATTACTCTTATTTCTGTAATACATGGTGCGATCTCGTTGGTTGAGAGACAGGGGGCCCCAAATTATTATTTCTCGCAAAAAATAAATAAACTATTTAGTTTGAAAAACTTGTAATTTTTATTCCTAACATACCAAAAGAAAGTAAACATCATTTAAATATATAAATGTATTAAATATTATGAAGTTGCATTTTTATAATATGTAATACCATCTATGTTGCGCGGACACTTCAAAAACCCGGCAGTATCCGTCTCGGACACGACGCTCCTCGAACACTCCTCGGACACGTGTCGTACACACCACGTGGCTTGTTAAATATTTTATTATTAAAAATTGTCAGGACACTTCTCAGACACGTGCATTGAGCTTGTTACCGCAATTATTGCACTATTTCATCATCTTTCTAGTTTAGAGACTAATTCATCTCACTTTTATATTCCAATAATTGTGGGACTACACGTTTAAAGTGAATTTTGATTATTTTGTGTCAAGTTTTCATACACAAATATGTAAGACGTCAGATATCTTGTATGCACGTATAAAAGTGCAAATTCAAATATTATACATATTTTGATGATATATGATGGCAATGATATAATATTCTGATTATTGTCAAAATTAATCTACAACATATTCAAAACATATGTATTCCATACATACTGTTGAAATTTGAATTTTTGATGATTTATACGTATTTTGGACCGTATGTTTTTCACCCCAAAAATATACGTATGTTTTTTATTAATTTCTTTTAGAGAGTTGTAAGTTTTACACACAACCATATTTATTTTAAACATACTATATATAAATATATAAATTAAAAAGAACATTAAATGATTCAATATAAATACTTACCATATTTACATAGAGGAAAAACAGAAAAATAAAACACAATAACGGTAATTTTAGCAATAATTATATTATAGGGGTATTCTTAAAATTTTAGTGATTTTGTAGGAGTACCGATGATATTTCAATTTTTATAGGGGTATAAGTTAAATTACGATATTTTGTAGGGGTACACGCGAAATTTGGCATTCTTAATAATATCTCTTATCTCTTAATAATATCTTCTTACTAATATCTCTTGATTCTGGGCCTCTGGGGTCCCCGTCTGTGTTGGTGTCCATCTAAGATTGTTTGTTGCATATGTCATGGTGGCACCGGGTCACTCAGTATGATTCAACGTGCCCAAAAATAGTATACTCCCACTTTCCTCTTTCTCGCTATCTGTTCTTACCCTCTTTCGTCCCGCCTGCCCTTCCAAGCCTATATATATTCTTCCCTCCTATCCATTTCCTTACTCAAACTCATCAAACAGTTCACAGTTTACACTCACTCAAAACAGAGCAACACTCGAATTCAAACAATCCTCCATGAAATCCTCTTCTTCTTCCATCAGCAACACTGATGAATACACCACCATACACTCAGCGCCACCCAAGCGGCCATCTGGTCGGACCAAGTTCAAGGAGACACGTCACCCCTTTTACAGAGGAGTTCGCCGGAGAGGAACTGCCGGCCAGTGGGTTTGTGAGGTGAGAAACCCAAATAATAAGGTGAGAATCTGGCTCGGAACTCACTCTACTGCTGAAATGGCAGCTCGAGCTCACGACGTGGCAATGATGGCATTAAAGGGAAGATCAGCTTGCTTGAACTTTGCTGACTCGGCGTGGCTGATTAAGCTCCCTGAATACTTTTCAAACGTAAATGATATAAAGAAAGCCTCCATTGAAACGGCAGAGAATTTCAGGCCTAAAGAGGAATTTTCTTCTTCTCCTTTTTTTCCTTCTTCTTGTGAGTCGTCAGTTGAACAGGTGGCTGAAGATATTACGTCCATGGTTTCTGATGAGACGATGAATTTAGAGGTGGATTATAATTGTATCACCAGATTTGAGATAGATTTGGAGGATGGATTTGCGGAGGTGGATTATAATTGTATCACCGGATTTGAGATAGATTTGGAGGATGGATTTGAGCCTCAGGCAGATTGGTTCGCTGATTTGGACGATAATCAATGGGGCTCCTCTGTTTCTCTGTGGAGCTGAGAGTTAAGAGACACTATGGAATTTCCTTTTTTTCTCAATTGAGGATTGATAGTTGTTGGGATTTTATATTCCTCCTTAGTCCTTGGTATTTTATCGAGTTTGATAATATTAAAAGGTGAAGGCTTGTGTGCAAAATGGGCACATAAAAGGAGAAGCTCCAGGGGCTTCTTTCCTTGTGCGTGGAGGGAGGAGCTTCGTTTTGGTGTGCCGCCAAAATGAAGAAGCAGAAGAAAAAGAAAAAGAAAAAGAAAAAGGAGAGAGAGAGGAGTGAGACTCTTACTTGCAAATGATCTCTCGTATTGCCGGTTAGTATGAACCGATACGGTTTAACCTTTCTCTAATCGTCTCTAATTGAATAGTCTTTTTCTTTCTTTTGAGAATCTGTATACGCGTGTGATCCACCGCAACAAGATTTTTATTCTTATATTTGTTATAACTGCTACGGGCCGAGCTAAGTTAATAATGCGAAGAAGTTTTTCTTCAATCTTGTATCTCTTGCTTTGTGTATTTTATTCCTTATATGTTTGAGTGAATCGGATTGTATTGCTGAATGTTTGTTTGATCATTTAAGTTAACAAAAAATATTGCACACAAGATGTTCGACAAAAGTCTCATTAGAAAATTTTTTGTTCGAAACACTCCCATTTTTTCCAACAACAATGATGTAAATTATAAGGAAACATAGAGAAATTATTTGTTTTAACTTCCTTATTTTTTTTTCAGTCAATTAGCCGTTTGACTATTCCACTGGACGAAACAACAATTTCTTCATTTTCGAATCCTACATCTAGCATGATTTATTTAAAAATTTAGATAAGAATAAATGAGTCTATCCTAAAGATAACGAAGCAAGTGATCGCTCGTAATTCTCTCTCATTTTTTTTATCTTTTGTTGCTATTTATATGAATATAAATTGTTAACACAAAAAAAATTTGGTTGTTTCTAGACTTGAGTAATTCTCAAATGCAATTTTGTAACTTTGAAGAAATTAGGTTGATTTCTTTTATGTTGAGAATTAAAAGGGGAAAAACTTGTTAAAATTATTTAAGGAAAAATGTGTAAAAGGTGGGGCTGGAACTGCTGACCTCCCAAGTTGAAGGTAACAACTTAACCACTACACCAAACTATACCTGAGCTCACACTTGATTCCGCTCGCTGCTTTTAAATATTTAAATACGTCTTTAGGACAAATACTAATTTTTGAAAAATTTGCAAAAATTGTGACGAGAGCGGGGATCGAACTTGCTAATGTAACAGGGGTCCATTTAGCTGACCTTATGAAACGAACAATTTGGAAAATGCCACATCCACAATTTTTTCTTGAATCGGCAACAATCCCATGTTAAAATCTTTTTTTCTATCCGTATTTCACACGGCAATGAAGATACTTGCAGTGGCGGATCTTAAAAGGAACTGGGGAGGAGCTGCCCCTCAAAAAAAAAAATAATAAATAAATAAAAAATAAAATAAATAAATATATATATATATATATATATATATATATATATATATATATATATATATATATATATATGTTGTTGCAATATGACTTTTTGTTGTTGCGTCGACGGTTATCGTTAAACTGTTTCTCATGTGCTCGTAAAGCACCGTTGCATGATCTATAACCACATTTTTCTTGCTAGCGAACCTTTCCGCTTTCACAAGTGTCTAATCTCCAGACCTTGCCTTTTGGCTCCGTTTACACTAATTCAAGTAGCGTTTCTTTACAAGACTCGAATCACCGCTCGCTTTACAACACGTAGCGAATCGATGAAACAAAACTTGAACCAGATTTCTATCAATCCAAACTAACAAACAAGTCCTAGCAAACTTGCTCACAACAAATTTCTCTCTTGGCTCACAATGTTTTTGAGTAAATTTATCAAACACAAAAAGAGGAAGAAACAATATCACTTTTTCTCTTTTTGGAAAATTGGTTTTGCGTGAATAATTGAAAAATGGAAGAAATCCATTCAAATAGCCGTTATGACAGAAATTCTGTTTTAAACGAAATATTCCGTTTAAAACGCAATTATTCTGTTTTAAACGTTATCAAGTCATTAACATAGGTATATGTTAGAGACCATATACTGGACTGACCCGCCATAAGAATGCTACATGTTTTACGTCATTAGCGATTCTTGTAATATAAATTATTTATAGTCCTTTGACCTGAGATTGTCTGGGTTCCCAACATGAGTAATTTTATACTTTAATATAATCTAACACAGCCTTTAACCGGGTAGTCATAACGGTTATGATTAGGTATACAATGAATCATGTAGAGGGATGAGTGCAATCAAGACGGGATTTGTTCCTCTCATAAATGAGAGAGATATCTTTAGGCCTCTTGATGAATTGAACTGAAGAAATGTATGGCCATACTCAAATGAATTAATAAGAGTTATTAATATCATTTGTTCTTGTTCAGTTTAATTTGGGATCAAGAAATATTAATCGATTAATATAAGGATGGCGTATTACATGCCTTATGATCGATATAGATATCGCACGACAAAGGGACTAAATACGTGATTGTTGATTAGGTAAATCGGATCACCGATATTCACTTAAATTGGGTAGTCATGATGGCTTGCTAGAGTCCGCTCATGATTTATAGACTGTCAAGTCTATTGCCAACATTAAGTGAACCTACAGGGTCACACACAAATAACAAACTGAAACGGGCGCAGAAAATCCTAGCGACTTATATGATGAGTTGCATATGAATGTCACAAAATATATTGTCATCTTATGTGATAAGATGTGATATATATGTATATAAAGACTATGAGCACAAAAGATCATGTAATCTAGAAGAGTCTAGATGATGGCATATGGATAATGATGAGTGATGTCATATACATCTTTTAGTATGAGGAGACATGACTCTTCACCTCTATATAAGGACATAGAAGGCTCCAAATTCTATAGACAAAGTCATTCTTTCTCTCATTATTTCTCATTCTCTTTTGTGAGACAAAAGAGAGAAAATATACTTTCTAATTTGTATGACAAAATTATGAAATTGTGCTTTCTTTTTGTATGACAAAAATGAAAGAGTGCGATTATATAAGAGGAATTATATACATCTTTTGTGAGATAAAATAAGAAGAGTTTTCTTATGCAAGAGGAGAACAAGGTACTAGCATATATATTGTTCTTCTTCCCGTTTTAAGAAGTTTGTTCGTGTGGACACCGGTAGAGGCGTTCGTACTTTCGGCGCTTGTGATCTATTCGGCCTAAGAAGATGAGAACGGGTTTTTGAGATTTTCGGGGGAGACCGATTGTGTGTGCGGTAGATGACTTCCGCATGATCCGACCTAGACAGACGGAAAATTGGTTAGGACGGTAACCGGTTTAGAGGCGCATGGACAATATGCATGGTTTGAGCGTCACGGATTAAGCGTAATCCGAAAGGTATCTTTAAGATTTATTTCTTTGATTTAACCAATACGCACGGATCCTCGGATTAGTTTTGGACGAAATTTTGTTTTTCCGCTGCATTATGCACGTCCGAGACCCAACATACATATCATCAAACTGAGAACAACATAATTTTCACAGCAGTTTTTTTATTATATAAAATATTCTACATAGAAATTGATGGTTGTTGAGAGAACAAAATCGTATTAAGTCACATTATTATTATTATTAGGATATATCGCCCATCATATATTTTAAATTAATTTAATATAAAATTATTCAAATATATAATTAGACTTATATTCTACTTAACACTAATATAATATTTAGAATTATATTTCATAAAGAAACGTTTGAAGAAAATTTATAAAATTTTACGGCTAATTGTCTAAATATTTTTTTTATATAACAAATTATTGTTTCTCGCAGAAAATAAATAAACTATTTAGTTTCAAAAACTTGTAGTTGTTATTCCTAACATACCGAAAGAAAGTAAAATATCATTTACAATAAAAATATATACGTATTTAATATGATGAAGTTGCATTTGTATAATTTGTAATACCCACCTTCAGAGATAAAAAAAAAAATTTACAACATTTAAGGGGTTATATGCCTTTTCTTCTTCCACAAGGAAACAACGTGTCAAGAGTGATGATTAGCGCTGCAAAATCTCATAATTTTGCATATACCCCTATAAAAAATAACATATCAGTAATATCGCTATAAAACCATACATATATTATGAATACCCCTATAAAATTCTTAAAATATCACTAATATCCTTGTTATTAAAATTTCGTCGAAATTTGTCAGTCAAATAAGATCTATAATGATTGCATTATTATTAATTACTTTGTTAAAAATACAACATGACTATTATAAATTATTTTTTATTAATTTCTTTTAAAGAGTTGTAAGTTTTGCGCACAAACATATTCATCTTAAACCTACTATAATTATATAAACTAAAAAGAACATAAAATGATTTAATATAAATGCTTGTCATATTTACATAGAGCGGAAGTGGAAAAAATAAAACACAATAACGTTAATCTTAACACTAATTATATTATAGGTGTATCCATACAATTTAAGTGATTTTATTAGGGTACTCGTGATATTTCACTTTTTATAGGGGTATACGTCAAATTACGATATTATGTTACAGAGGTGGCAAACGGGCGGGTCGGGTCGGGTCAATTCGGGTTCGGATCAATTCGGGTTTCGGGTCAATTCGGGTCACGGGTCGTTCGGGTCGCAGGTCGTTCGGGTTTCGGGTCGTTCGGGTTTCGGATCATTCGGGTTCGGGTCATTTCGGGTTTCGGGTCATTCGGGTTCGGGACGCGAGTCAGTTGACTTATGGTCAACGTCATATTCTGGTCAAGAGTCACTCAGATTAGAGGTCGTTATTCATCCGAATTGATATTTCAGGTCATTTGAGTTATTCTGGTCAGTATTATCAGGTCAATAATGTTAGAACAAACCATAAAATTCTTAATTTCGAGATTTTTTGAATATTAAAACAAAAACAAAAAATTATTTTCAGGTCAAATCGGGCGGGTCATTTGGGTTACGGGTCAATTCGGGTCACGGGTCATTTGAGTCACGGGTCGTTCGGGTCGCGGGTCATTCGGCTTTCGGGTCATTCGGGTTGCGGGTCGTTCGGGTTTCGGGTCGTTTTGGGTTTCGGGTCGCTCGGGTTCGGGTCGGTTCGGGCGGGTTTTTCGGGTCGGGTCAGATTTTGCCAGCTCTATAAATTATGTAGGGGTCCACATGAAATTTGGTGTTCTTAATAATATCTCCTAATAATATCTCTCAATAATATCTCTGGATTTTGGGGTCACGTCCGTATACGTGTCCAACTATGATTAGTTTGTTGCATATGTCATGGTGGCACTGGGCCACTGAGTATGATTCAACGCGTCCAAAAATAGTTCTTAATAATATCTCTGAATTCGGGGGTCCAGTGAGTATACGTGTCCAACTAAGATTGGTTTGTTTCATATGTCATGGTGGCACTAGGCCACTCAGTATGATTTAACGCGCCCAAAAATAGTATATTCCCGCTTTCCTCCTTTCTCGCTATCTGTTCTTTACCCAGTTACCCTCTTTCGTCCCGCTTGCCCTTCCAAACCTATATATACTCTTCCCTCATATCCATTTCCTTACTCAAACTCATCAAACAGTTCACAGTTTACACTCACTCAAAACAGAGCAACACTCGAATTCAAACAAACATCCATGAAATCCTCCTCTTCTTCTTCCATCAGCAACACAGATCAGTACACCACCATACACTCAGCGCCACCCAAGCGGCCCTCTGGTCGGACCAAGTTCAAGGAGACACGTCACCCCGTTTACAGAGGAGTTCGCCGGAGAGGAACAGCCGGCAAGTGGGTTTGTGAGGTGAGAAACCCAAATAATAAGGTGAGAATCTGGCTCGGAACTCACTCTACTGCAGAAATGGCAGCTCGAGCTCACGACGTGGCAATGATGGCATTAAAGGGAAGATCAGCTTGCTTGAACTTTGCTGACTCGGCGTGGCTGATTAAGCTCCCTGAGTACTTCTCAAGCGTGAATGATATAAAGAAAGCGTCCATTGAAGCGGCTGAGAATTTCAGACCTAAAGAGGAACCTTCTTCTTCTCCTTCTCCTTCTTCTTCTTGTGAGTCGACAGTTGAACATGTGGCTGAAGATATTACGTCCATGGTTTCTGATGGGACGATGAATTTAGAGGTGGATTATAATTTTATCACCAGATTTGAAATAGATTTCGAGGATGGATTTGCGGAGGTGGATTATAATTGTATCACCGGATTTGAGATAGATTTGGAGGATGGATTTGTGCCTCAGGCAGATTGGTTCGCTGATTTGGACGATAATCAATGGGGCTCCTCTGTTTCTCTGTGGAGCTGAGAGTTAAGAGAGACTATGGAATTTCTTTTTTTTCTCAATTGAGGATTGATAGTTGTTGGGATTTTATATTCCTCCTCATGCAGATGGGCTTAGGGCCTTGGTATTTTATCGAGTTTGATAATATTAAAAGGTGAAGGGCTTGTGTGCAAAATGGGCACATAAAAGGAGAAGCTCCAGGGGCTTCTTTCCTTGTGCGTGAAGTGTTCAGTGAGGAGCTTCATTTTGGTGCCGCCAAAACGAAGAAGTAAAAAGAAAAAGAAAAAGGAGAGAGAGAGAGAGAGAGAGAGGGGAGTGAGACTCTCTACTTGCAAATGATCTCTCGTATTGCCGGTTAGTATGAACCGGTACGATTTAACTTTTCTCTAATCGTCTCTAATTGGATAGTCTTTTTTTTTGTTCTTTTGATAATCCGTGTACGCGTGTGATCCACCGCAAGAAGATTTTAATTCTTCTATTTGTTGTAACTGATACGGACCGAGCTTAGTTAATAATGCGAAGAAGTTTTTCTTGGATCTTGTATCTCTTGTTTTGTGTATTTTATCGCTTGCATGTTTGAGTGAATCAGGTTGTATTTGTGGGGTTTGTTTGATCATTTAAGTTAATTAAAAATATTACACACAAGATATTCGACAAAAGTCTCGTTAGAGAATTTTTTATGCGAAACACACCCATTTTTCCCAATAATTGTGATGTAAATTGTAAGGAAACATAGAGAAATTAATTGTTTTAACTTCATTATATAATTTTTTTCAATCAATCAACCGTTTGGCTCTTCCACTGGACGAAACAATAATTTTTTCATTTTTGAATCCCACATCTAACATGATTGATTTAAAAATTTAGATAAGAATAAATGAATCTATCCTAAAGAGAACGAAACAAGTAATCGTTCGTAATTCTCTCTCATTTTTTTTATCTTTTGTTGCTATTTATATGAATATAAATTGTTAACACAAAAAAACTTTGGTTGTTTCTACGTTTGAGTAATTCTCAATTGCAATTTTGTAACTTTGAAGAAATTAGGTTGATTTCTTTTATGTTGAGAATTAAAAGGGGAAAAAATTGATAAAAATATATAAGGAAAAATGTGTAAAAGATGGGGCTGGAACTGCTGACCTCCCAAGTTGAAGTTAATAACTTAACCACTACACCAGACTATACCAGAGCTCACAATAAATTCCGCTCGCTGCTTTTAAATGTTTAAATACATCTTTAGGACAATTACTAATTTTTGAAAAATTTGCAAACATTGTGACGAGAGCGGGGATCGAACTCGCTAATGTAACACGGGTCCATTTAGCTAACCTTGTGAAACGAACAAATAGGAAAATGCCACATCCACAACTTTTTGTTGATTCAACAGCAATCTCATTTTAAATCTTTTTTTTCTATCCGTATTTCACACGGCAATGAAGGTACTTGCAGTGACGGATCTTAAAAGGAACTGGGGAGGAGCTGCCCCTCAAAAAAAAAAAAAAAAAAAAAATATATATATATATATATATATATATATATATATATATATATATATATATATATATATATATATATATATATATATATATATATATATATATATATATATCAATGTTTTAAATTGCGATATAGCGGTCCGTAGCGCTTGGAGTTTTTTTGTAGCGGATTGCGGTAGCGGAAATATCACTTTTGTATGGTTATAATTATAAATTTATAAGAAACTTTTCAATATAAAAAAAAATCAAACAACCAAAATAAAGAGACTAAAATAAACCATAATTAAACATATATCACGCAAAGTTCATTGTCCATAATTAAATATGCCATTAACATTCCACAATACTCAATTATCCAAAATAAGTATATATTTACTTAATTAGCATATATACTTAATTATCCAAAATAAATATATATAGTTAAATACCTAAAGTTAAATTAACTCTTTATTCTTCGGATGAAAAGAAATTAACATTTGTTATTTCATCATCTTCATCGGATGAACATGATGAATCAACTTCATCTTCTAAATTAACAATCATTTTCTTTTTCTTTGAAGGTCGTGAGCTTGAAGGCGCATCACTTTGGCATCTTTTCAAAACAACATTCAGAACGGGTATTTCATCAAGTGTTGATGTGTTGACATCATGAACAATATTTCTCACCCATTCATTATTTTCATCCTCTAACACATCCTCAATATCCATCGCTATTGGATCTCTAGTTTTGTTCCTTTGTTTTTCTTCGAGCATGGAGTTGAACTTCACAAACACAAAATCATTTAATCTTCTATGAAGCAATCTTGCTCGTTTTTTGGTATGAACCTAAATTATATTAAAAATGAGTCAAATAAAAAATTGAATGATGTAATATATTGATTAGTACAAGTTAGAAATTTTTTTTTTCTAATTACTTGTTCAAACGAACCCCAATTTCTTTCACAAGTTGATGAGCTACATGTCAAACTCAATACTCGTTTGGCCAAGCTTCTCAAATAGGGTGCACTTGTACCATGATTGGCCCACCATTTCGCTATTATATTATTAAAAAAAATGTACATTTGTTAGCATTACATAGTTCCAAAAAATATTAATTTAGAATTTAAAAATTACCGGGATCAAAAGTCTTTTTCTTTCTTTGCCTAATTGCCATATCCCTCCCAAACAAATCTAGGCATTTTTCATAGATATCAAACTCGTCCGTAATTTTATCTTGTGTATCGATATCATATATAAGTGTTGCACATTCCAAAACACTAGCTCTAAATGTTCCCTCTTCAATCTCCTTTTGATTTGAATAATAATAATATGGGTTTAAAAAATAAACGGCTTCATGCAATGGAGTTTTCAACTTGAGATCCCATCTCTTGTCAATTATATCCCATGCGATTTTGTATTTACTCTCATCTTCTCCAAATTTCAAAGCAATATCTTTTTTTACATTCACTAATTCACCGTATAAAAAACCCATTGCCGGTTTATCACAATCTACTCACCTTAAAACCTCAACTAGTGGCTCAAACAAATTAATCGAATAATTGACCCCATTCCAAAAAGCATCGGATGCAATATATAAGGATGCTTGTTTTCCCTTCGCTTTCTTCAAATACTCTCCATTTCCCAACTCATGTAATTCATCGGACCGGAATAATTTTTTCAACTCATTTTTTTTGTCATAAATGCTTTTCAAATTCAAATAAGCGGTCGCAAAACGGGTAATACCACACCGAACCAAATCCTTACCAAGAACCCTTCTCATCAATTCCAAAATACGGGTATGCACATAGAGAAAAATTGTAACTGCCCTAGCCTTCGTAATTGTTTATTCTACAATTGAAATTTTACCAATATCTTCAAGCATAAGATCTATAAAATGAGCCACGCATCCCGTCCAAAAAATATTCAGCCGCTTTGCTTTCAACAATTTACTAGCCGTCTCATTAGGTCGAGCATTATCTGTGACAACTTGGATAACATTGGTCTCCCCTATCTCTTCAATGCACTTATCCACCAACTCAAATATATACCGGCCATCTTTTTTTTCACTTGAGGCATTAACCGATTGAAGAAAACAAACTCCGTATGCACTATGCACAACAAGATTCATTAGACCCCTTCCCTTCATATCCGTCCAACCATCCATCATTAAAGAGCAACCAGTTTGAACCCATGATTCTCTATGTGATTTAAGCCAATTTTGCACACTCTTCTTCCTCTTCGCCAATAAAGGCCCACTAAGCTCATATGGCGTCGGCGGCTCTAAATCTCTACCATAATCTTTATTTTCTTGTACCATAAGTCTGAAACTCCGGCGTGATGCGGCATTATATGGAATCGAACTTTCGTAAAACCATTGTGCAATGTATTCATTTGCGCGTGCTCTTTTTTCTTTTTTTAGCTTGGTTGTTAAAGCC